>PVIY010034595.1:0-26989 GCA_004026745.1 Myrmecophaga tridactyla
GCAGAAGTATTCAGTTTTGAGATGGTCCCATTTATCTGTTTTTTCTTCTGTGGCTTGTGCTTTGGATGTAAAATCTAAGAAACCACCTCTTACCACAATATGCTTGAATATGCTTCCCCTACATTTTCTAGGAGTTTTATGGTTCTGGCTTTTATGTTTAGGTCTTTGATGCATTTTGATAAGATGTGAGATAGGGGTCCTCTTTCATTCTTTTGGTTATGAATATCCAGTTTTCCTAGCACCTCAGAGACTGCTCTGTCCCTGCTTTGTCAAATATCAGTTGACCATAGATGTAAGGATCTATTTCTGAACTCTCAATTTGATTCCATTGGTCAATATATCTATCTTTATGCCAGTGCTCTACTACTTTTATCACTGTAGCTTTGTAATATGCTTAAGGACGTGAGAGTTCTCCTACTTCATTTTTTTTTTTTAAGATGTTTTTGCCTATTTGGGGTCCCTTATCCTTCCAAATAAATTTGGTAATTGGCTTTTCCAATCCTGCAGAGTAGGCTGTTGGAATTTTGATTGGGATTGCATTGAATCTGTAAATCAATTTGGGTAGAATTGACATATTAGCAATATTTAGTCTTCCAGTCCATGAGCATGGACTGTCTTCCACCTATTTAGGTCTTCTTTGATTTCCTTTAGCAGTGCTTTGTAGTTTTCTGAATACAGGTCCTTTATATCCTTCATTAAGTTTATTCCTAGGTACTTGATTCTTTTAGTTGCCATTGTGAGTGGAATTTTTTTCTTGATTACCTTCTCAGTTAGCTCATTCCTGGTGTATAGAAACACTATTGATTTTTGTATGTTAATCTTTTATCCTAACATTTTGCTGAACTCATTTATTTGGTCTAGTAGCTTTGTTTTAGAATTCTCAGAACTTACTAGGTATAGATAGGATCATATCATATGCAAATAGTGAAAGTTTTACTTCTTTCTTTCTGATTTGGATGCCTTTTGTTTCTTTTCCTTGCCCAATTGCTCTAGCTAGAACTTCAGTACAATGTTGAATATCAGTGGTGACAGTGGCCATCCTTCTCTTGTTCAGGATCTTAGAGGGGAAGATTTCAGTCTTTCATCATTGACTACGATGTTAGTTGTGGGTTTTTTTTATATATGCCCTTTATCATGTGGAGGATGTTTCCTTCGATTCCTACCTTTCGATCTGTTTTTTTTTTAATTAATTTTAAAATTTTTTTCAAAATACCAAAACAAACGCAAACATTCTGAACTTTTGATCATTCCGTTCTGCATATATAATCAGTAATTCACAGTATCATCACAGGTTGCATATTAATCATCATGATCATTTCTTGGAACATTTTTCAGTGTGTTTTAATCAAGAAAGGATGTCAGATTTTGTCAAATGCTTTTTTTGTGTCAATTGAAATGATCATGTGGTGGTTCCTCAATTTGTTACTGTGTTGCGTTACATTGATTGATTTTCTTGTGTTGAACCACCTTGCATACCTGGGATAAAACCTACTTTTGATCATGGTGTATAATTTTTTTAACGTGCCGTTAGATTTGATCTGCAAGTATTTTGCTGAGGATTTTTGCATCCATATTCATTAGAGAGATGGGTATGCCATTTTCCTGTCTGTTAATATCTTCAGTCTGGTTTGGTAATGGGATGGTGTTGGCTTCATAGAATGAGTTAATGTTCCTTGTTCTATTTTGCTAGCTGCCAGAAAGTGATATATCAGAAACGTAATGACTTTTAAAAGGGGTAATTTTTTTTTAATTTTTAAATTTTCTTTTTTTAAATACCAAAAAACACCAAACGCAAACATTCCTATTTTGATCATTCTGTTCTACATATATAATCAGTAATTCACAATATCATCACATAGTTGCATATTCATCATCATGATCATTCTTGGAACATTTGCATCTATTCAGAAAAAGAAATAAAACAAAAACAGAAAAAAAAATTTATATATACCATACCCCTTACCCCTCCCTTTCATTGATCACTAGTATTTCAAACTAAATTTATTTTAACATTTGTTCCCCCTATTATTTATTTTTATTCCATGTGTTCTACTTGTCTGTTGACAAGGTAGACTAAAGGAGCATCAGACAGAAGGTTTTCGCAATCACATAGTCACATTGTGAAAGCTGTATCATTATACAGTCATCTTCAAGAAACATGGCTACTGGAACACAGCTGTACATTTTCAGACAATTCCCTCCAGCCTCTCCATTACATCTTGATTAACAAGGTGATATCTACTTAATGCCTAAGAATAACCTCCAGGATAACCTCTCCACTCTGGAATCTCTCAGCCATTGACACTTTGTCTCATTTCACTCTTCCGCCTTTTAGTCGAGAAGGTTTTCTCAATTCCTTGATGCTGAGTCTCAGCCCATTCTAGGGTTTTTCTCAACCCCTTGATGCTGAGTCTCAGCTCATTCTAGGATTTCTGTCCCACATTGCCAGGAAGGTCCACACCCCTGGGAGTCATGTCCCACATAGTCAAGAGGAGGGTGGTGAGTTTGCTTGTTGTGTTGGCTGGAGAGAGAGGCCACATCTGAGCAACAGAAGAGGTTCTCTTGGGGGTGACTCTTAGGACTAATTTTAAGTAGGCTTGACCTATCCTTTGTGGGGTTAAGTTTCATATGAACAAATCCCAAGACTGGGGGCTCAGCCTATAGCTTTGGTTGTCCACAGTGCTTGTGAGAATATCAAGAATTCAACTTGGGGAAGCTGAATTTCTCCCTGTTCTCACCACACCCCGAAGGGAACTTTGCAAATACTTTTTTATCCACTGTTCAAATCACTCTGGTATTTATCGGGGCATCACTCTGGACAAACCAGCAAAATCTCATGTCTTACTCAAGGTTCCATGTACTTATTATGATGTTCAATTAAGCTGTCTACATAAGTTACATTTGGAAATGCACTAGTCAAAATATAAATTTTGTACCAAATAAACATTTTTTGCTTTAGTCTCACACATAAGGTGAAATATTAAAATATTAATTACCATCTATTTTCAGCACCCTGCAGTAATGACATTCCTTTGTTCTTCTTCATGCAAAAACATTTTTAAAATTTGTACATTTAGTCACTATCATTATACACTCTAGTCATTCCTAGATTATACTGTCTCAATCTTTATCGTCTGTCTTTATGATTTCATTTATGCCCCCAGCCCTCCTCCTTCTATCATTCTCACATTCAGCTTCATTCAGTGTTAAAAGGGGTAATTTATTAAGTTGCAAGTTTACAGTTCCAAGGCTGTGCAAGTCTATAAAGATGTCCAAATTAAGGCACCAACAAGAGGTTACCTTCATTCAAGAAAGGCCAATGAAGTTCAGGGTTTCTCTCTCAACTGGAAAGGCACATGGTGAACATGACAACGTCTGCTAGCTTTCTCTCCAGGCTTCTTGTTTCATGAAGATACCCCAGATGCATTTTCCTTCTACATCTCCAAAAGTCTCTGGCTGTGTGGGCTGCCTTGGTTCTCATGGCTCTCTCCTCTCAAGTTTTTTTTCCAAAAATATCTCCTCTTTTAAAGGATTCTAATAAAGTAATCAAGACCCACCTGGAATGGGTGGAGTCATATCTCCCTGTAATCAAAGATTAATACCCACAACTGGGTGTGTCACATCTCCATGGAGATAATCTAATCTAATCAAGTTTCCACGAGATAAATGGGGATTAGAACATGTCTTTTCTAGGGTACATAATCTTTTCAAACCAGCACACTCCTCTTCAGTTTTCTGGGAGAGTTTGAGCTGGATTGGTATTAATTCTTTGAATTGTAGGTGGGGTTCTCCTGTGAAGCCATCTGGTCCTGGATTTTCTTTATTGGGAAGTTTTTGATAACTATTGCAGTCTCTTTGATTGTTTTTTTGAGATCTTCTGTTTTTTTTTTTTCCTGAAGTCAGTGTGTATTGTTTGTCTCTTTTTAGAAAATTGTCCATTTCATCTTAAGTTGTCTAGCTTGTTGGTGTACAGTTGCTCCCAGTATCCTCTTATGATCTGTTTTATTTCTGTGGGGTCAGTAGTATTGCCACCCCTCTCATTTCTGATTTTATTTATTTGCATCTTCTCTCTTTTTTTTCCTTTGTCAGTCTAACTAAAGACTTGTCAATTTTGTTGGTCTTCTCAGAGAGTGAAGTTTTGGTTTTATTGATTCTCTGTATTTTTTATTATTGTTTTTGCTGTTCTCAATTTCATGTATTTTTGCCCTAATCTTTTTTTCTGCTTGCTTTGGGATTAGTTTGCTGTTCTTTTTCTAGTTCCTCTAGGTATGTAGTTAGGTCTTTGATTTTAGCTTTTTCTTCCTTTTTAATATAGGCATTTTTGGGCTATAAATTTCCTTCTCAACACTGTCTTTGCTGCATCCCTTAAGTATTTTTTTTACACTTTTTTATTGTAAAATATAACATATATGTTTATATACAAAGCAAAGAAAGAAAAAAACAATAATTTTCAAAGCACACTTAGGGAAGTAGTTATAGAACAGATCCCAGAGTTTGCCATGGGCTACTATTCAACCATCTCAGATTTTTCCTTTTAGCTGCTCCAAAACACTGGAGGCTAGATGGAATATTAATATAGTGATTCACTAGTCATACTTGTCTGTTAAATCCTATTCTCTCTGTTATACCTCCTCCTTCTCCCTGATCCCTCTCCCAATTCATAGGAATCTCTGGGCATGCTTATTCTGACTTCTTCGTGTTAAGAATGGGGGGTGCAGACTCTAAAGAATAGGGGGATGTAATTAATTGATAATCTTGGAGAAGCTGGTCCTTCTAGATTCCAGGATTTATCTGACCTTCTGGGAATTAAAGGTTCCAGGAAAGCAAATTTTACTTAGTGCATGAAATCTTTAGATAGAGTCACAGTTTGAGCCCTAGGTGTTCTGAAGAGTCAACAGTAATGATGCTGGTTGGGGTTTAGCAAACCATGGCAGTCAGCACTATCTAATTGAAGTTTGCAGAAGAGTTGCCTCCAGAATAGCCTCTTGACTCCACCTAATATCTCTTAGCCACCAATGCCACACCTCATTTGGCATCTTTTAAGGTGTCTTTTCCTTCCCTTAGTCTCGAAGGTGTTGTCAGTCCCGTGGTATGAGGACAAGATTCATCCCTTAGTGCATGCATTGAGTTTTGATATGTTGTGCTCTTGTTTTCTTTTGTCTCAAGATATTTCTGATTTCTCTTGCAATTTCTTCTTTGACCCACTGATTAAGAGTGTTTTGTTTAACCTCTATACATTTTCCATTTCTCCACCTGTTGTTGACTTACAACTTTATTCCATTCTGACCAGGAAAAGTCCTTTGTATAATTTTGATCTTTTTAAACTTAAAACCTGTTTTGTGACCCAATATATGGTCTATTCTGGAGAATAATCGATGAGCAGTTGTGAAGAATGTATATCCTGTTGTCTTGAAGTACAGTTTTGTATATGTTTGTTAGGTCTAGTTCATTTATCATATTATTCGAGTTCTCTATTTCCTTGTTGATCCTCTGTCTAGATATTTTATCTGTTGATGTGAGTGGTGTATTGAAGTCTCCAACTATTGTTGTAGATAACATCTATTCCTCCCTTCAGTTTTGCTAGTGTTTGCCTTCTGCATTTTGGGACACATTGGTTAGGACATTTATTATTATTATTTTTTTGCATGGGCAGGCACCAGGAATCAAACCCGGGTCTCTGGCATGGCAGGTGAGAACTCTGCCTTCCCCACCATTGCCTGCCCACGACTGCCGATATTTTGATTGAGCTTGCTTTGAATATGTAGATCATGATCCATGAATCCAGTATATCTTTTCATCTATTTAGGTCTTTAATTTCTTTCAGCAGTGTTTTACAGTTTTTAGTGTACTAAAATTTGTACATATTTTGTCAGATCTATAAGTATTTTGTGTTTTCAATGCTATTTTAGATGGAATAGCGTTTTAAATTACAGTTTCTAGTGTATAATGTGTTGCTAGTGTATAGCAGTTGATTTTTGTATATTGACCTTCTAACCTGTGACTTTTCTAAACTTAATTCTAGTAGCCTTTTGTAGATTCTTTGTGATTTCTTCATAGTCAGTCATGGTGTCTGTGAATAAATATGATTTTGTTTCTTATCTTCTGTGTTCAGACTTTGCATAATGGTGTTTTTGCTGTGCAAAAGTTTTTTATTTTTACATGGACAGACATATCAGGAGTCAAACCTGGGTCTCCGGCCTGGCAGGTGAGAATTCTGCCACTGAGCCACCATCGCACTGCCCTGTGCAAAAGTTTTATATTTATGTAGACAAACTTGGAAATCTTTTGCATCTAGATTTCAAATTATAGTTAGAAAGCGTTCCTCTAGAGGAACTCATCTAGTTACTTTTAGTATTCCTATAGTTAATTTTTTACTAGATATTTGGTCCATTTGGAATTTATTCTTGTATATAATGTAAGGAATGGATATATGATTTTGCCATTTTTCAAAACGTTAGCCAGATTTCCAACATCATTTATTAAATTCCATCCTTGCTCTAGTGATTTGAGATACCATGATGATATGGCAGATTTCTGAATGTAATTAGGTCTATTTTTGGACATTGTATACTATACTACTAATCTTCTATTCGTGTACCGGCTCTGTAATATTAATTATATTGTGTATTAATGACTATAGATTATTATAATTATAGATATATTAACCATAGGTTAATTGAAGAGTATATGTGTTTATTATATAAACTTTGCATTCATATTTGATATGGCTGGTGGCAACTCATAGTCCTTTTTCATGTATTTTTCCTGCTGTGCTTTCTTGATTATTCCTCTAGATGAACTTTAATATCTCTTTTCAGTTTGTCTTGCTTCAGAATAAACCTTTTTATTATGATTGAATTAAATCTATGAATTAGGGAGAAAAGGCATCTTGATGACATCCATTTATGTGCTTATTTGTGATCTGTAAACCTTCTTTGGTGAAGGATCTATTCAAATCTTTGGCCTTTATTTTTCTGATATAGATTGTAAATACTTTCTCTCAGTTTATTGTTTTTTTTCTTTACATCAGGCTTGTTGAACAAGGAATGTCTTTCATTTTGTTCCAATCCATTTTATTTTGTATTTTAAGAATGTATAATAATTGTTCTCATATAGGTTGAAACATTTCTTAAGTTTATTCCTCAGTATGTTAGTTACCCTTTTTGTTGAAAATATAGTTTTCTCTTTCATAAGCTTTCAAACTGATTATTCTTTGTGATTATGAAGTTCCTCGGTTTTCATATTTTTGTATCCTGCTTTCTTGATAAATTAATTCTTGCTTGAATTAATTTTATCATTGATTCTCTAGTTTTCTGAGTGTTCTACCATGTCATTTATAAACAGGTAGTTTCATTTCTTTTCCAAATCTTATATCTCTAATTATTTTCTCTTGACTAATTGCTTGTTCAGTAATGTTAAATTTAGTGGAGTTAGTGGACATTCTGGCCTTTTGATTATCTGTTAAACATAACCCAAAGCTTAATGTCTTAAATCAACAACCATTTTATTATTTCTTATGATTCTGTAGATGGTCTTGGGCTCACTTGGGTAGTTCTTTTGCAAGTCTTTCATGGTTGCAATTAGATGGCAGCTGAGGCTGGAAATTCCAAGAAGGTTCCTTTGTTCATTTGTCTGGCTCCTCAGTGTTTCTCTGTATGACTTCTTGGCCCATGATGTTTTTATGGGTCGTCTCTCTAGCAGGATAAAGCTACACTTCTTGCATGGTGACTCGGGTCTAAGAGACAGATAGTGGGGCTGCCAATCTTTTTGAGGATGTACCAGAATATCAATTCCACTGTCTTTCATTAGTCAAAGCCAGCCACAAGGCCAGCCCATATTCAGGAGGCTTTACATTTTGATGTGAGAAGTGGCTTGTATTTACTAGGAAGGGAGGAATTTTATTTTTTTTACCACACTGGGAAACTAACTACCATAGTGTAAATGCATTTAAGTTGTTTCCCCATTAAATGCTGGCTTTAAGATTAAGGTATGTATGTATTTTCATGTTAAAGAATGCTCCATCTATTTTGGTTTGCTAAAGCTTCTAAACTGCAATATACCAGAAATGGGTTGGCTTTTAACAATGGGGATTTGTTAAGTTACAAGTTACAATTCTAAGACCATGGAAATGTCCAAATTAAGGCATCAACAAGAAGATAACCTTCACTAAAATAAGGCTAATGGCGTTTGGGGTTCCTCTATCACATGCACATGGTGATGTCTTCTGATCCTTCTCTCCAAAGTATCTCTGTGCTTCTGTGGGTCCTTGCTTCTTTTTCCTGGGTCATTTCTAAGCTTTCACTGTCACTCTTGCTCTCTCTCTCTCTCCCACCCCCCACTACTGCCCATCTGAGCTCCCTTAAAGGACTCCCGTAAAGGATTAAGACCCATCTTGAATTGGGTGTCACATCTCCATGGAAACATCTAATCAAAAGGTACTACCCACAAGAGGTCTGTCCCCAGAAGAACAGATTAAAAGAACATTGTCTTTTCTGGGATACATAGCAGATTCAAATTTGCATACCATCCATTTTTATTTTCTCAAGAGTTTTTAGTAGAAATAGCAGTTGATGTTTGTCAAAGGACTTTTCAGTATCTATGAAAAAATTTAGGCTCTCTATTTCTAATGGGGCCAATTTCAGTAAACTTTATTTTCCTTAAGATTATTCCATTTTGTCTAGGTTTTAATATTTCCTTGTCATTTTTAATTTTTCTGTCTGCACTTCTCCCTCTTTCCTGATTAGATAGTTGTTTGTCTCATTTCCCCCCAAAGAACCAGGATTTTGATTTATTTTGTCTATTTTTTAAATCACTAAATTCAGTGATTTAAAAATCTAAAGACTAAACAAGACTAAATTTTTTGTCTTGTTTCCTTGTGCTTTTCTTTTAACTTACTTTATTATTGTTTTTCTACTTTTTTATTAAGTTTAAAGTTCTTTTATTTTTGTTGATATGGAATCCTAAAGCTGTAAGTTTTTCTCTGATCATTATTTCAAATATCTGCAATAGATTAGATTCTGACATATTTTCATTATAATTACAGAAATTTGGTAATTTCTGTTTTTATCTCCCTTTTCACTTGAGTTGTTTAATGGAGGGTTTCTGAATATCTAAGTGGCCTTTTTATGTTTTGGTTTTGTTAAAAATTTCTAATTTATTGCATTGTGACTCGATTTCTTTGTGCCCTATGTTCCCTCATGTTTTCTTTGTGCTGTAATATAGCATCAGTTTTGTGAATGTTTCATGTATGCTTGAGTAGAAGATACATTTTGTATTATTGAATTGTAGTGTTTAATATATATAAAATCTTATTTTTATTATTTTGTTTAGATCTTTTATGTCTTTATTTATTGTCCACTTTACCTATCTTATACTGAGAAAGGTGTGTTGAAGTCTCTCATTCTTCTAGCAGCTCCTATAGTTTTTGCTTTATTTAGGTGATATTATTTGTGCAGAGATATTCACAATTATCATATCTATATTTTGAGTTATGGCTTTTATCATTAGCATTACAAATCATGTAGAATTGAACTGTGCTTTATAAGCCAATGCAAAAATTTTTTTATTTTAATAAATAGATGAGTTAAACTCATTTGCATTTATTGATATCACTGATATGGTTTCTACTCTGTGATTTTATGTTGTAATTACTGTGTATTTTACATTATGTTTATAGTATTTTTCCTCTCTTGTTTGGCATGTCTGCTTTACTATATATATATGTATAAAATGCTTTTTGAAAATTTCCTTTGGTGTTTAAAAGGTTAGTAATCTAGTGGTTGTTTTTGTATTTATTCATTTTATAATGCCTTTAATCCCCTTTCATAGTACCTTTTACTATCAGGTCTGTCATTTAAATAAATAATGTTTAACTCCCTCTATTGTCTACGCAGCAGTCAGTGAACTTATTCCTCATTCCTCTTATTCTCTCTCTATTCTTGTATTCTGAGTGAGAGCATGTAACTTTTGCATTCTGTTTTTACATCCCTTGTTTTAGTCTTAGATTTACAGTTAAATACATTAAATACTCACCATCTGTCCTTTGATAAGGTTTTGTGATCATCTCTTGGTTGTGTGAAGCTTATCCTCTAGTTGATTTTTCATTGTCAGTATTCCTTAAGTTTTTATCCTTCAAACTGTTTTTTATAGTCTTGATATTTGAAGGATAATTTTGATGTTTGGAAATTCCTTTGTTCACCCTCCTTAAGTTTCTTGAAAATGACTCTTCAATCTTGCCTTGCTTTTTATGTAACTTCGGAGAAGTCTGATGCCAATCTAATTCTCTTGCTCATGTAATTTATTTGATCTTTTTATTTGGAGGCTCTGAAAATTTTTATCTTCAGTTTTAAATTCTAATGGTTTTACTTGATGTGCCTTAGAGTTAATCTGGGTCAGTTTTCCCAGAACCTGGCTAGTCTTTTCAGTGTACAGATTCAGGTCCCCTTTTATTCACCCTCCGCACTTCCAACTCCAGCTTAATCCTATCTTTTTCTTAGGCATCTTGCAACTTACTTTTTATATTTGTTATGATTTTGTCCTTTTTTTTCCCCTGAGCTTAATACCCTTATTCATTTCATAAACTCTTTTTAGTGTTCAGAGTGTTTTTTCATATCCCAAAATGTTTACTGAGAATATTAATTCGGTTTGGAGTCTTAGGTTACAATCTTTTCCTAATTTGTTTTTGTTTTGGGGGAAGAATTGTCTTCAGAATATAGATTTGCATTTTCTGATTTCTTATAGTAGCTCTGTATGGAATTGGTTTGAATTTTTTACATTTCTTGCCATTTAAGTGACAGGTTTCCTAATTCAATCACCCTCTGTCAGTTTACTGAAGTAGGTTTCTTTAATGGATGATGTATTGATTATGGTGGGGAAGAGAAGCGGTTGGCATGATTTGTTTCTGTTTTGAGTTTGCAGAATCCTTAATCCCTTCCTTTTAATTCCTTCATTGCCGTGTTTCAAAGGTATACCTCCCCTTTTCTGTTTATCTGTTTCTTTCCTAGAAACAATACTTCTTTGAGTCTGTCACTTCTGGTCCCACTCATTTCAAGCACCCTATGGCCAGTGCTGATAATGACCAAGCTTAACGTGCTTAATATTTTGACACAATGTTTAACTTCCTCTTTCTGGGGATGGTTTTGTCTATGCTTTCTGTTTTTCAGAGATTTTATAAGTTTTTCTTAGACTTCCTGTAGTTCTGTGGAAATTTAAGTTTTATTTCTCCATATAAAAGTAATTTGAAGGCGATGGCATTAATTTTCCCAGGAAAAATGATAAAAATGGAGTCGTTTTTAGTTCTATTTACATTCCTTGTTGATTTTATGGTTTTAGGAGAGAATATGGGGTGGTGGGTAGGGAGGAGAGGGAGATTGCAAGCCAGGATGTTGCCATGATCCTCCAGACCCAAAGTACGTATAGATTTTTAAAAATGTTATTACAACTTCAGTGGTAGAAAGGAAGAATTCAGAGAGATCATTCATCTTAAAGAATACTTTTTTAAAAAGAAAAAAGTCATTTTTCATTCCAGTTATTTTATGCTGCTTTTTTCCTATCTTCTCTTATTGTTTAATTTCTCTTATATGAGTACTAATGCATAAACATTATATGCATTCATAATTATTGATTGTTATGCATGTTATTACAAATGTACAAATATATGTTATTACTCATTTTTAACTGAGATCTGAACTGTAATCTAGTTGTAGGGAGATGGTATTTGATTCTGGCTATACCTCATAATTGCTTTAGTTAAATTAAGCAACTCATTTCACCTCTCTGGACCCATCTGTAAAAGTGAATTTGGTAAGAGCATTTGCCTATTAGAATTATGATAGAATGCAAGCAATGTGTAAAGCACCTGGACCATTTAAATGAGCATATATTATTATTATCATTTCAAACACCTGAGGCCCAACAAATCCAATGCTGGGAGACAAAACATGAAATCTATCAGTAATGTCTTTGTTTTTCAGGTTGCTGGAGGTGCCAATATGAGTCAGATTTCAGAAGCACTGAGCCGATACAGGGATAGGTCATGTTTTATGAAAGACGCCCTCTACAGGCTCTTCACAGAAACATTTTCCATGCAAACAACCATGCCTGCTATTCTTAAGGTAACTGCACTGCAGAAAGGCAGTTTTATTACTTCTTGTTTCAATTAAAAATTGATGACCAAACACATTGAATACTGTGATTTATATGCAGTATTTTGTAGTGAGATGGTGTCCTTATGGAGAAAGGAAAACAATGTTAGAGTTAACTGCCAAATTGTTTCCCTCAAATTGAGTATCTGAATCTATATGGAATCACTTTGAATCATCAGGTGTTTAGAACTTGTTCTATGGAAGAGGATAATAGGACTGTTACTTTTTTTTTTGTTTGTCTGCGAGGGTCTAAAATAGGACTTATTAATCTGTTAACATGAATTCACTTTGCCCTACTGAAAGTTGTTTCTCATTTACTCATTTGATTCCTCTTATAAAAATAAGATCTGTGTTTCTGAAAAACAACAACATTGTCCTCAAAAAGAGCAGAAAAAAAACATTTAAATTTACCATTTAAAGTATTTTGTAAATAAAATTACCATTATTGATATAGCTGAACTTTGGGTGGGTTCAGGGAATGAAGAGTTTATTTTAAATGTAACTGTAAGTATTAAATGGTTTGGGAAAGAAAACTGCAATTATTTAAAATTAAATGAAGCATCAACAATAAAGAGTCCTAAGTAAGTTATCTTGTCTTTATGATATATCATTCTTTGCAGTTTCTTAAAAAAAATGACTATTGCTACATCATGGGAGCATTTATTCACAGTTTAAAAGTAATACCATATATTCGATTCCCGGAGCCTGCCCATGCCAAAAAAGAAAAGAAAAGTAATACCGTATAAAGAAAAAACTCTGGACCTCTGTTTCCCATATGTAATGAGAGATTGAATTTAATTATCCCTATGATAGAGGAAATGAATCTCAGAGTCCCTTAATGCTTAAGCAGATAGAGTCTAAGGTTTATGATCATGTTAGTACAATGCCCTCATTTACACTTGTGTTTTAGGTATTCTACTGTCTGGTTTCAAATTATATTTCTAATGTTATGCTTTCCCACTTTTTAAATGCTTGCTCTTTTGTGGATGCATTCATCCCATCCCTTGGTCCACTCTTGCATTTTTCCATATCATACTCCCCTTACCTAGAATCCCCTCTCCACTCCACCTCTATCTCCATAAAGGATACTTTTATTCAGATCCTATGTGAGATCCTACCTAAATGTGCTCTCTTAATGAAGCCTTTTGATTGTCAGAAATGATTGCTCCCTCCATGACTACTGTTCTAGTTTGTTGGTTGCCAGAGTACAATATACCAGAAATGGAATGTACTTTTAAAAAGGGGAATTTAATAAGTTGGTAGTTTACAGTTCTAAAGCCATGGAAAAGTCCAAATTAAAGTAAGTCTATAAAAATGCCCAAGTGAAGGCACAAACAAAAGATTACCTTCACTCAAGAAAGATTGATGAAGTTCAGGCTTTCTTTCTCAACTGAAAAGGCACAGGGGGAAAATGGCGACATCTGCTAGCTTTCTCTCCAGGCTTCTTGTTTCATGATGCTCTCCTGGGAGCATTTTCCTCCTTCATCTCCAAAGCTCTCTGGCTGGTGGACTCCATGGTTCTCTGGCTGTTTCTGTCATGACTCTCTCATTGTTCAGAAGCTTTCTCCAAAATGCTTCCTCTTTTAAAGGGTTCCAGTAAAGTACTCAAGACCTACTTGGAATGGGTGGAGCCACTTCTCCAGCTAATCCAATTAATACCCACAATTGGGTGTGTCACATCTCCATGGAGATAACCTAATCAGGTTTCCAGCCTACATTATTGAATAGGGATTAAGAGAAACGGTTGCTCCCACAAGATTGATTAGGATTAAAACATGGCTTTTCTAGGGTACATAAATCCTTTCAAACCAGCACAACTAACTTAAGCAGCACTCTGTTTAAACCTCTTTTATGAGTGTTTTTTTCAGTTTCACATTTTGACAGCCCTCACAGTGAGACTTGTTTACATGCTTTATTTCTCTCAAAGCTTTTATGCTAAATTACAGGATATAAGTTTGTGATTGTGTCATGTTCGTGTCATTTGCAGTGGTTTGCATGGAGTGAGGCTCAGTAAATGATTATGAAATTAAATTTACAAATGAGGAAATGGAGGTCCAAAGAAAGGGAAATTATTTCTCCCAGAGTCACATGGCTGGTTAATGACTGTATTTGAATTAGAAGGTATTGCTTTAATAATTTGATGTCCTAAAGAGTAAATGCTGAGGATTGGAAAAATCTGTTACTGTACCAATGAGCAAATATTTCTGCTAGCCAACTCAAAATCAAGACTATGAAGTATGTTAATGTTGTCATTTGCCACTAAAAACAAGTTTATCTTCAGCTTGTGGCTGTAGGAATGAGGAATCATCCATTGGATTTGCCAGTGCAGTTCATAGCCAGTGCCTGTGCTCTCAACTTAACACACCAGGGCCTGGCCAGGGGGTTACCTGTTCGTCTATTATCAGAAGTCATCTGTTTACTTTTCAAGGCCCTGGAAAATTTCCCCCATTACTTGCAGGTAATTTGAATGAATACTTGACTATATTTTCTACTCTGGGACAAATATATGAAAACTATATATTGCTTAGTTCTCGTTTTTCACCCTACCTGAGAGGGAGAATATATAAGGAGTCCATGTTTGGTATAGAGAAAAATAGGGATTATGGATAAGCAATCAGATGAAAATTTGAAAAATCAGCCAGCAACACCTACTATTAATAATTTGGCATATGCTTATAGGTCTAAAGCTCCTTTTCATGTATATATAGTTTTTTAGGTTTGATTTAAAGTCATACTGTTTTATATTTGTCTTTTCATTTGTAAGTTGCCTATTCATCTTATCTTACATTTTTTTTCTATTAAGGCATTTTGTCCTTCTTATTTTTCTAATATTTTATATATTTATAATATTAACACTTTGTTTGACACAGAATAGAGAGTCCAGAAGTAGACTCACACATGTCAGTTGATAATCAACAAAGATACCAAAGTAATTCAGTGGGAGAAGGATAGTCTTTTCAGTGCTGGAACAATTAAATATCCATATGGAGAAAAGTGATCCTTGACCTTTACCTCACAACATATACAAAAATTAAGTTGAATTGGATCATACATGTAGATGTAAAAGCTAAAACCGTAAAAGTTCTAGAAGAACACATAGAAAATATCTGTGACCTCAAGGTAAGCAAAGATTTCTTAGATTGGATATAAAAAGCATCCTTCATAAAAGAAAAAAAATACATAAGTTAGAATTTACCAAAATTAAAATCCTCTGCTAAAAAAATTGTTTCCTCATTCTGTTCTTTGTCTATAAAGTCACAGATAATATCTTTGCCTTCTGTTCTTATTTGTACTAGTGCAGATCAGGGGTTTCTATGCCTTTATCATTTAAATGCCAAATCTAAGTTTTGAAAAAACTCATTTGATGAGTTGTATTTTATCAAATAAAATTTTATTTTTGTTTTGTTAAATTAAAAAAATTATAAATGAAAAGAATAAGCGTCCATAGACTGGGGGAAATGTTTGTTTATATTTACAAATATATGTAAAAAAATACATGTAACAAAAGACTTTTTTGCAGAATATATAAAGATTCTTAACTCAATCATAAAAGACAGACATCAATTTTAAAAAAGGCAAAAGGTTTGAACAGACACTTTACTGACAAAAGTGTTCCAATAACCAATGAGCACATAAAAAGATGTTCAAAAAAAAAAAGGTGCTCAATATCTTTAGTCATCAGAAAAATGCAAATTAAAACCACAATCACATATCCTCTACATTGGCTAAAATTAAAAGATTGACAATACCAAGTGTTAGGAAGGGTGTGGTACAACTGGAATTCTCATATATTGCTGGTGGGAATGTAAAATTGTACAACCACTAGTTTTAGCAGTTTGATAGGTTCTTAAAAAGGTAAACCTATACCTCCCATTCTACTCCTTGGTATTTACCAATGAGAAACAAAAGCATATATTTACATACAGTATATAAAGACTTGGACATGAATGTCATAATATCCTTATTCATAGCCACCAAAACCTGGAAACAGCACAAAGGTCCAGCAGCAGATGAATAGATAAACAAAATTGTCATGTATTTATATAAGGAAATATGCTGTTTGGCAATATAAAGGAATGAAGTGCTCATACTTGCAAAACAACGTGAATGAACTTCAGAAACGTGTTGAGCAAAATAAGCCAGACACGGAGGAGCAGCTACTACATGATTCCATTTATTTGAAATGTTAGAAAGAGATTGGGGTTTGTAAGGTTGGTATTGATTGGAAGGAGACACAATGGAATTGTTTAGGATGATGGGAATTATTTATATCCCATGGTAGTGATTATACAGGTTTGTCAAGTCTAACTGAAATCTGTACTAAAAATGAAAGTTGATTTTTTAAATTACAATAAAGAAAATGGTCTTTTTCATTTATAAAAATCTGTGCTTTCACCTTCTCTTGAAAAATTGGAAAACTCTCCTTGACTCAGTCTTCATTCCTGTGCAATAGTTATGAATTGGAGCTGAGTAGCAACTGCCCCATAAAAGAGTATCAACTCTTCACTTTGCCACATTCCTTACCATTGTCCTGTTGCTTCACACCCAGCCCTCTTCACTTACTTACTTACTCTCTGGTTCTTATTGGCATTTCAAGTTTGTGGTCCCTGTCTCTTATGCTCTTTCCATTTGTGTCATATTGACCTACTCCTGGCCTTTCAAAGAGATGCTTTATTTTTCTATTCCTATAACTTTCTTCAGATTTGTTGTCCAGGAGGATTTCCTTCAGATTTGTTGTCCAGATTTGTTGTCCTTTTTCTTTCCTTTCTGTAAAAACCCAGTTCAACCCCTACTGATTGTATTGATAGTAAGCAGAAGCTCTGTCACAGAGTTATATATGATTTCTGGTAAGGACATTTGTCATCTAGTAAGTAGCCAGGCTTCAGGTAGTTGATCTGGACTGGTATGCTGCTCTCCACATGGAATATTCCGGGGTTCAGAGGGAAGAGACCCTTCTTTGCCATAAAAGGGAGGATTGTCTTTAAGCCAAGGTGAATTTCGCAGTTTGTTAGTAAGATTAAATGAAGAATGTAAAAAGAGACAGATATACAATGAAATCTCAATAAAGAATGAAATATACAAATAATCAAAATTGTTTTTCTTTATTTCCTGAAAGTTACAGAAGAATTGTCTTCTCTCCTTAACAAATTCAAGAATTCTTGTGGATGTTCCATTTGACAGGCAAGTATAAAATTTAGTCCTCTGATTATGGTGTTGACCATTATTACTCTGCATTGTTGGCTTTTGGTTATTAGCTTATTAGCAAGGGCCTGTTTGAGGTTGGAATAGGGTGTTTGAGCAGACCACAGAGAGGTGATTGGAAATACATTAATTCCAAAAGTTGTCTACTGAAGTATTTCAGTACAGGACAGTGTGTAAGAACATGGGCTCTGGAGTCAGACATCTTTGAATTTAAGTTCCAGTTCTTTTATTATGTATGAGCATAAGTTTTCTCATTTGTAAAACTGATTTTTGTGAGGATTAAAAATGATAATGTTTATAAAATATCACAGTTCCTAGATTAAGAAGTACAAACCATTTTCTTTTTTATTAATAATTTTTAAAAATTACCATCATCATAATCAGCATCTGGACAGCCCATGAGGATTCCTCTTGCAGCCTTTCTAAAATCTCCCAGATTCATGAATTTTAAAACATTTGTAAAAGTTGCTACAAATACAAATAGAAAAATTAGAGTGTAACATAAACAAAACCTATTTGATTTGTGGGAGTGAGATTGAAGGCTAAGTTACTCTAGCTCAAAAATTTATTTGCTGCAGCATTTTAACACTGTCTACAATGCGCATTACATAACCACCTCTTGGGAAACTTCTTTTTATTTTCAGATCCATCATAGTAGAAATCAAAAGCTCAAAAATAAGTCTTATTTTGACCTTCCCCTGTGCATTTTACTATGCTTTTATTTGTATACTCTTCTGTTCCCCTCCTAATGTCTTTCTTGTCAAATACTCTTGGTTTTCATAGCTGAGGTTTTAGAAATCCCAGGACTTTATGACACAGGATTTGGGAGGAAAGCTAAATGATTCCATCTCTCCTCACATATAGTTTCACAAACTATGGAATTGTGAGAAAAATAAGTACTGCTTTTCAGGTTTGATGCTGCCAAGTTTGTTATGAGATGGCTCTGTAAACGTGAAAACTCCAAGATGCAAACAATGGCAGTGAGCATCACCTCTATTCTAGCCCTGCAGGTATGTGATTTCTAAGGCAAGGGTTCTCTCTCCCAAGTCTTGATGGAGCTCCATTATATCATATTTGACTTTCTGTTTGCTTATAGCTCTCTCCTGAACAAACTGCACAACTTAAGGAAGAGGTCTTCATGGCAATTAAGGTAGGTTGATTGTCACTTTTATAACTTTTTAAAAAAAAAATCAAAGTAATTAGTGAAGAAAATAAAATAATTCTAAACAACCATAATGAAAAATCTCTAAGATGTAGTTTCCAGAGGAAACTACTGTCTACTCTTATGGCTGTTTCTCCTGATATTTACCTCTGCATTTCTAAGTAAAATGCTTATACTATGATTTATGGATTTGTCCATTTCAGATGTTACCAATTGACTTATATCATGATAAATAAGAATTTAGCCCTCCTACATGTCTACAAATTGCTTCCTTCCCCCCAATCCCCAAATTACCTCCTTTCTCCAACCCCAATGAGTTTATCACAATTTTTAATAAATCACCAGTCAATGTTTGCATTATTATGATATGCTAACTAACGTTGCTCAGCAAAAAATGTACAACATTGTTTTATTTTGCACTTCTCTTATTTTGAGATGAGGTTTGAGCCTTTTTCTTTTATGGCAGTCATTTGTATTTCTTGTGAACTGTCTATTTATGACCTTTATGTGTTTTTCTTTTGAATTGTTTTTTTTTTCCTAATGTGTAGGGTTCTTTACATATTAAGGAAATGGCCTTTGACTATGACGAATGTGTTTTTCCCCTTGTTTGCCGAATGTCTGTTTTTACTTTATGGCATGTTTTGCCATGCAACTTAGTATTTTTTACGTGGCTGAATTTATCATTCTTTTTGTTTATACCTCTGGATTTGATGGCATACTTTGAAAATATTTCTACACTCTGTGGAGCATTTTTTAAATGCCCCCCTTTTTTTTTAAAATACCAAAAAAACACAAAGCAAGTGCAAACATTCCTATTTTGATCATTCCGTTCTCTATATATAAACAGTAATTCACGATATCATCACATAGTTGCATATTTGTCATCATAATCATTTCTTAGAACATTTGCATCTATTCAGAAAAAGAAATAAAACAAAAACAGAAAAAAAAATTATACAGACCATACCCCTTACCCCTCCCTTTCATTGATCACTAGCAATTCAAACTAAATTTATTTTAACATTTGTTCCCTCTATTATTTATTTTTATTCCATATGCTCTACTCATCTGTTGACAAGGTAGATGAAAAGGGCATCAGAAACAAGGTTTTCACAATCACACAGTCACATTCTGAAAGCTATATCATTATATAATCATCATCAAGAAACATGGCTACTGGAACACAGCTCTACATTTTCAGGCAGTTCCCTCCAGCTTCTCCATTACATCTTGAATAACAAGGTGATAATCTACTTAATGCATAAGAATAACCTCCAGGATAACCTCTCGACTCTCTTTGGAATCTCTCAGCCATTGACACTTTGTCCCATTTCACTCTTCCCCCTTTTGGTTGAGAAGGTTTTCTCAATCCCTTGATGCTGAATCTCAGTTCATTCTAGGGTTTTTCTCAATTCCTTGATGCTGAGTCTCAGTTCATTCTAGGATTTCTGTCCCACATTGCCAGGAAGGTCCACAACCCTGGGAGTCATGTCCCACGTAGAAGGGGAGGGTGGTGAGTTAGTTTGCTTGTTGTGTTGGCTGGAGAGAGAGGCCACATCTGAGCAACAGAAGAGGTTCTCTTGGGGGTGACTCTTAGGCCTAATTTTAAGTAGGCTTGACTTATCCTTTGTGGGGTTAAGTTTCATATGAACAAACCACAAGGCTGGGGGCTCAGCCTGTAGCTTTGGTTGTCCATACTGCTTGTGGGAATATCAAGAAATCAATTTGGGGAAGTTGAATTTCTCCCTGTTCTCACCATTCCCTGAAGGGGACTTTGTAAATACTTTTCCACTCACTGATCAAATCACTCTGGGATTCATTGGGGAAATGCCCCCTGTTTTTAAACTAGTATATCTGTGCTTTCTTTTCTTTCTAGTATGTAAGATGATCTGTTTGGATTTTTTCAAGATTTAAAGATCTATTTTAATTTTTTTCCTGATATATGCCAGATTGCCTTTCTATCCTTTGCTGAATTATCTTTCTCAATAAGATCACCTTTATCATACACTAAATTCCCCTATGTTTACATTTATTTCTGAACTCTGTTATGTTCCATTAATTTGTCTATTTACATGCTGTTACCATAGTTCTTATTTACTAGCTTTATACATGCTTTAATATTTAAGATCTCTCCTTGGGTTTCTTTGGGTTATCCCTGTCCATTTGTTTTCTTCTGTGTGAATACCAGAATTGGCTTGTCTCTTTTTTTTAAATCCTATTCTAGTTTGCTAGCTGCCAGAATGCAATATACCAGAAATGGAATGGCTTTTAAAAAGGGGAATTTAATAAGTTGCTAGTTTACAGTTCTAAGGCTGAGAAAATGTCCCAATTAAAACTAGTCTTTAGAAATGTCCAGTCAAAGGCATCCAGAGAAATATACCTTGGTTCAAGAAGGCCGATGAAGTTCAGGATTTCTCTCTCAAGTTAGAAGTCACATGGCGAATATAGTCAGGGCTTCTCTCTTAGCTGGAAGAACACATGGTGAACACGACGTCATCTGCTAGCTTTCTCTCCTGGCTTTCTGTTTCTTAAAACTCCCTAGGAGGTGTTTTCCTTCTTCATCTCCAAAGGTTGCTGGCTGATAGACTCTCTGCTTCGTGGTGCTGCAGCATTCTCTGCTCTCTCCGAATCTCTCTTTTTCCGAAATGTTTACTCTCTTATAGGATTCCAGTAAACTAATCAAGACCCACCTGAATGGGTGGAGACATGCCTCCACCTAATCCAGTTTAACAACCACTCTTGATTAAATCACATCTCCGGGGGGGTGATCTAATTATAGTTTCAAGCATGTAGTACTGAATAGGGATTAGAAGAAATGACTGCCTTTACAAAATAGGATTAGGACTAAAACGTGGCTTATATAGGGTACATATATCCTTTCAGACCAACACACCTATTTTCTCAGGGATTGTGTTAAATTTATATATTGAGTTAAAAATAATTGGAATCACTATGATATTGAATCTTCTTATCTGAGAGTGAATTATTCCATTTATTCTGGTCTTTATTCCAATTTTTCCATGCCCATATCCCTCAGTCCCCACAGAAGTGTTTGAAAGGTTTCTTCACATTGGACTTGTGTTGTTCGTATTTTTATTTCAGAGCATTTAACTTTTATATTGTTTTAGTAAGTGGAATTTTGTATTTTATGTCCAGCCAGTGGGTCTGGGAGATAAAACTCAAGAGTGATTTTTAGACATGTTAATTTCTGAGATGCTTGAGATGTCAAGTAGGCAGTGGGATCTATGGGGCATAACTCAGAGGAGTGGTCAGATTTGAGAAGTAATTTGAATTATCAGTTCTGATATTGGATGAGATCACCTAGAAAGAGTGTGGAGTATAAATAGAGAAAAGCAAAGGACTGAAATTTTAGAAGGAGTATACACAGGTATACAAAATCACTGTCCACTACCCAAATCACCTATTAAGTAAAAACACCCCATTCTCCCACCCCCATCCCTGGTGACCTCTAGTTTACTTTCTACCTCTTTGAATTTGCTTATTCTAGATACTTCACATCAATGGAATCATAAAATATTTGTCATTTTCTGTCTAGGTTATGTGAAAATGGTTGGTGGAATAGTAGGAGGAACCAGAAAAGGGGATTGAGAAGGAACATCCAAAATAAGTTACAAAGAAAACCAGGAGAAAGTGGTATCACAGAATCCAAGAGAAATATTTCAAGAAGATGCTATCTGTCTTGTCACATGCTACTGAGTGGTTGATCATTTTAGATGAAAATAAAGAGATGGCCATTGGATTTGGCATATAGAATGCGTACGTTATTCTAGTGGAGTGGTAGCACAAATGATTGGCATAGGATGATGAGTAAATGGGAAGTGATAAAATGCAGACAACTTTTTGGTATGTTTTGTTGAGAAACAAAGCAAATAAATTAGGGTGGCATGTGGTGTCCAAAAGGCTTTTATTTGTTTGTTTTAAGATGAATGTGTTTTATGGCCATGAGAATGATTCTGAAGAGGGGGGGAAATTGATGGCATAGGCAAAACAAGAAATAATTTTAGTGCTATATCTTTGTGTGTGTATGCAGGGATTGAATCTAAAGCAGAAAAGGTTGGCTTTAGATTGGAGCAAGAGAGAAGGAAAAGTTAATTGGTTCATGTTCAAGTAGGTTGATAGACTTAGGAAGAGAAAGTATAGTTTTCAATGAAAATGAAGTGAAAAGATGGTGTTGGAGGAGAGAAGTATGACATTGTAGTCTAGGGAATAAATTCGTTGAGAAATTTAGTGGGATTGGCAAGCACAGTGGCATGCCCAATTGAGATTTATAGACAGATAGTGAAAGTGAGACCAGTCAAGCACAATCTCTTTCAACGTTCGGATAGTTCTGGAAATGAAAATAGTAGACTGACAGTTGAGTTTCATTAATTAAGGTAGATGTTTTACCAAGATAATGTAATAGAGGGATTTTGAAGTTGCTGGGAATAGTAACAGGCATAGATATGGAAAGCAAGACAGGTAACCGAGGTCTGAAAGCAACATAGAGGAAGGAGTAGCAGATAAGGTACCTCTTGGAAAAACAGTTTTAGGTATTGATGCCAAGAGCTGAAGCTTTAAATTAAGGCAGACCAGGCTTAGCCACTTATTAGCCATATGACTTTGGCTAATATACTTATCTCCTCTGTGTCTCAGATTCTTCATCTGAAAAATGGGGACAGTAGTAGTACCTCACAATTAATTTGAGTGTCATTAAGATAGTGTATATAAGCATCTAGCCATGGGCCTGGCCATAGTCTTGCTTTCTGGGCCAGCCTTGCTTTCTCTGCTTCTTCTTCTTCCTTGCTTTCATTTACCCTGTCAGCTCCCCAGAGCTGTACAGGTCAGTGCCTCCAACATTGTCTGCTACTCAACTGCCACTTGTTCCCACTTGTCTCTCCACTTGACTTTCACTGCTTTATTTTTTACTTTTTTCTTTTTAAAAATCTTTACTTTGTAATGTACATAACACAGAATTTCCCATTTTAGCCATTTTTCTTACATGGACAGGCACTGGGAATTGAACCCGGGTCTCCGGCATGGCATGGCAGGCGAGAACTCTGCCACTGAGCCACCATTGCCTGCCCTAGCCATTTTTAAATGTACACCTTGGTGGAATTACGTTCACAATATCATGGTACCATCATCACTGTCCACTACCAAAATCACCTATTAAGCAAAAACACCCCATTCTCCCATCCCCATCCTTGGTAACCTCTAGTTTACTTTCTACCTCTTTGAATTTGCTTATTCTAGATATTTCACATCAGTGGAATCATAAAGTATTTGTCATTTTCTGTCTAGCTTCATTTACTTAGTATAATGTTTTCAAGGTTCCTCAATAAAGTTTGTAGCATGTATCAGAACTTCATTCTTTTTTATGGCTGAAACATCTTTCATTGTATATGTGTACAATTTGTCCATTTATGATAGACACTTGGGTTGTTCCTATTCTTTGGCTATTGTTAATAATGCTATTATGAACATTGGTGTACAGATATCTCCCAGTCCCTGCTTTCAACTTTTTGGGGAATATGCTTAGGAGTGAAATTGTTGGGCCATATGGTAATTCTATACTTTTTGAGCAGCCACCAAACTTTTCCATAGAGGCTGCGCCAATTTACAGTCTTACCAACAATGTACAAGGATTTCAATTTCTCTGCAACCTTCCCAACCCTGGTATTTTCCATTTTTAAAGTAATGGACATCCTAACAAGTAGTTGGTTTATCTTAAGCCCCCTACTGATTGTGTAAATCTTACCCTTTTTTCACTGTTTTTATTTTTGTGATTAATTAACTTTATTAATATAGTCTTTTCTCATTGGGTAAATTATTTGAAGTGATTTTATTCCTCCTGTAAACAGACTTGTTCTTATTTGTTTAGTACTGTCATTGGGTTTATATTTCATTAGCTGGTTAAGTGAAAATGGTTGTATTTTTCCTCTTACATGACAGGCTAATATGTCTGAAAGAAAGTAAAGCATAGATATTAGCTTAACTTGTATCTAGAAGTATTCTGAACTAAAATGGGACATTGGAGTCCATGTTAAAGTGAACCCCAGTGGTTTCCTCAAGCTTTTAGGTTATGTAGTTATAGTACTGGCATTGTGCTCCAGCCATGACCTACCTGCTCAGTTGCCTACAATAGCAAACTTTTCTTGCCTCAAAATTTTACAGATCCTCTTCTGCTTTATATGATCGTCTAAGCCAAGCCAATATGCCCATTTCCTTGCCTGACTGGCTTAACCTCTTTTTCTTCTGGTCTCAGTTTACATATTTCCTTTATGTGGAGACTTCCCTCTCCCATCTCTTCTAAAATAAATTCTTTGGCTTTTAGATACTACCTTTAGAGGACTTAAAGGACATTTAGAGGACTTAATGGACATTTGCACCCCAATGTTTATAGCAGCATTATTTACAATTGCAAGGAGATGGAAACAGCCAAAATGTCCATCAACAGACGAGTGGCTAAACAAACTGTGGTATATACATACGATGGACTATTATGCAGCTTTAAGACAGAATAAACTTATGAAGTATGTAACAACAGGGATGGACCTTGAGAACATTATGCTGAGTGAGACTATCCAAAAACTAAAGGACAAATACTGTATGGTCTCATTGATATGAACTGACATTAGTGAATAAACTTGGAATATTTTGTTCGTAACAGAGACCATCAAGAGATAGAAATAGGGTAAGATATTGGGTAATTGGAGCTGAAGGGATACAGACTGTGCAACAGGACTGGATACAAAAACTCAGAAATGGACAGCACAATACTACCTAAGTGTAATATAATTGTGTTAAAACACTGAATGAAGCTGCATGTGAGAATGATAGAGGTAGGAGGGCTGGGGACATAAATGAAATTAGAAAGAAAGATAGATGCTGATGATTGAGATGGTATAATCTAGGAATGCCTAGAGTGTATAATAATAGTGAAATGTACAAGGTACAATTTTAAAAATGTTTTTGCATGAGGAAGAATGAAGGAATGTCATTATTGCAGGGTACTGAAAATAGATGATAATTAATATTTTAAAATGTCACCTTCTGTGTGAGACTAAAGCAAAAATTTTTATTTGTTACAAAATTTATATTTTGACTAGTGCATTTCCTAATATAACTTATGTAGATAGTTTGATTGAACGCCATAAGTACTTGGAATCTCAGGTAGGACATGAAATTTTGCTGGTTTGTCCAGGGTGATGCCCTGATGAATCCCAGAGTGATTCGATCAGTGAGTGGAAAAGTATCTGCAAAGCCCCCTTCGGGGAGTGGTGAGAACGGGGAGAAATTCAACTTCCCCAAGTTGAATTCTTGATATTCTCACAAGCAGTGTGGACAACCAAAGCTATAGTTAGAGCCCCCAGTCTTGGGGTTTGTTCATATAAAACTTAATCCCGCAAAGGATAGGTCAAGTCTACCTAAAATTTAGGCCTAAGAGTCACCCCCAAGAGAACCTCTTTTGTTGCTCAGATGTGGCCTCTCTCTCCAGCCAACACAACGAGCAGTCTCACCACCCTACCCCCTCTCTACGTGGGACATGACTCCCAGGGGTGTGGACCTTCTGGCAACGTGGGACAGAGATCTTGGAATGAACGGAGACTCAGCATCAAGGGATTGAGAAAAACCCTAGAATGAGCTGAGACTTAGCATCAAGGGATTGAGAGAACCTTCTCAACCAAAAGGGGGAAGAGGGAAATGAGACAAAGTGTCAATGGCTGAGAGATTCCAAAGAGAGTCGAGAGGTTATCCTGGAGGTTATTCTTATGCATTAAGTAGATATCACCTTGTTGTTCAAGATGTAATGGCGAGGCTAGAGGGAACTGCCTGAAAATGTAGAGCTGTGTTCCAGTAGCCATGTTTCTTGATGATGATTGAACAATGATATAGCTTTCACGATGAGACTCTGTGAATGTGAAAACCTTGTGTCTGATACTCCTTTTAGCTACTATATCAACAGAAGAGTAGAACAAATGGAATAAAAATAAATAATAGGGGGAACAAATGTTAAAATAAATTCAACTTGAAATGCTAGTGGTAAATGAAAGCGAGGGGTCAGGGGTATGGTATGTATAATCTTTTTTTCTCTATTATCATTATATTTCTTTTTCTGTTGTCTTTTTATTTCTTTTTCTAAATCGATGCAAATGTTCTAAGAAATGATGAATATGCAACTATGTGATAATATTAAGAATTACTGATTGTATATGTAGAATGGAATGATATCTTAATGTTCTTTTGTTAATTTTTTTAATAAAAAAAGTTTATAAAAAAAAAAAAAGTTGTAATGGAGAGGCTGGAGGGAACTGCCTGAAAATGTAGAGCTGTGTTCCAGTAGCCATGTTTCTTGAGAATGATTGAATAATGATACAGCTGTCACATGTGACTGTGTGATTGTGAAAACCTTGTGTCTGATACTCCTTTTATCTACCTTATCAACAAAGGAGTAGAACATATGGAATAAAAATAAATAATG
>PVIY010034596.1:0-26991 GCA_004026745.1 Myrmecophaga tridactyla
CCTCGCTTTCATTTACCACTAGCATTTCAAGCTGAATTTATTTTAACATTTGTTCCCCCATTATTTATTTTTATTCCATATGTTCTACTCTTCTGTTGATATAGTAGCTAAAAGGAGCATCAGACACAAGGTTTTCACATTCACAGAGTCTCATTGTGAAAGCTATATCATTGTTCAATCATCATCAAGAAACATGGCTCCTGGAACACAGCTCTACATTTTCAGGCAGTTCCCTCCAGCCTCTCCGCTACATCTTGAACAACAAGGTGATATCTACTTAATGCATAAGAATAACCTCCAGGATAACCTCTGGACTCTGTTTGGAATCTTTCCGCCATTGACACTTAGTCTCATTTCACTCTTCCCCCTTTAGTCGAGAAGGTTCTCTCAATCCCTTGATGTTAATTCTCAGCTCATTCTAGGGTTTTTCTCAGTCCCTTGATGCTGAGTCTCAGCTCTGAATCTTGCTTTTTTTTTTGATTGGGGCGCTTATACCATTCATGTGTAACGTAATGAGCAACATGGTTAGGTCAGATTTACCTTTGCCATTTTGGTAATTGTTTTATATATGTCTCCTTGTCTTTTTTTGTTCCTTTCTTCTTCCTTGATTGCTTTCTCTCAAGTTAATATTTTTAAGGTATCACTTTATTTCATCTATTGATTTTTCAACAGTTTATTTTTTCAAGTTATTTTCTTAGTGGTTTCCCTAGGAATTACAATATGCATTTTAACTAACCACAATTTACTTCAGACTAATACTCACTTAATTTTCGTAAAATGTAGATTTGCTCCAATATAGCTCCACTCTATCCTACTTTTGTGCTATTATGTCATGTACATTACATCTCTATAGGTTATAAATCCCACAGTATACTGTTGCAAGTGTTACTTTTTTTTTCGTATGCTGTATGGTGGGGGTCACATTTCATTCTTTTTTTGTGTGACTATCCCGTTATTGCAGCACCATTTGTTGAATTTTTTGGGGGGGTGAAGTGCATGGGCCAGGAATTGAACCCTGGTCTCCCGCATGGCAGGCGAGAATTCTACCACTGAACTACCCTCGCACCCCTTGCAACCGTTACTTTATACAATCTTATGCCTTTTAAAGAAGTTAAGTGAGGAAATGAGGAAACCATATTACAGTAGTCTTTTATATTAACCCATATATTTTCCATTTTTACTGCTCTTCATATCTTACTGTGGATTTGAGTTACCAACTAGCATTACTTCCTTTCAGCCTGAAGGACTTCCTGTAGTATTTCTTCTAAGAAAGGAAGCCAGCAACAAATTCTCTCAGTTGGGAATAGCTTTATTAAAATATTTTTAATTTTTAAAGGATTTTTTTACTGGTTATGGAATTTTTGGTTGGTAGCTTTTTTTCTTTTAATAATTTGAATATTGTCCCATTGTCTTTTGACCTCCATTGTTTCTGATGAGAAGTCTGCTGTTTAATTTTATTATTGTTCCCTTCTACATGATGAGTCATTTTTCTCTTGTTGCTTTCAGAATTGTCGATCTTTGGCTTTCAACACTTTGACTATAAAGTGTCTACAAGTGATTCTTTTTTTGTTTATCTTACTTGGGGTGCATTGAGATTCTGGGATCTGATTAATATTTTTCATCAGATTTTATACATTTTCAGACATTATTTCTTCAAATATTCTTTCTGTCCCTTTCTCTCATTCCTCTTCTTCAGAGCTTCTCTTTACACACATGTTGGCATGCTTGAGGTCTCTGAGACTCTGTCCTTTTTCCTCCATCATTTTTCTCTGGTTCTTCAAGCCATACAATTAATATTGATCTATTTTCAAGTTCACTGATAGTTTCTTCTGACGTCTCAATTCTGCTCTTGAATACCTCAAGTGAAGTAATTTTAGTTATTGTACTCTTCTACTTCAGAATTTCCATTCAGTTCTTTTTTGTGATTTCTGTATGTTTAATGAGACTCTCTATTTGTTGATTCATTGCTGTCATGCTTTCCTTTAACTCTTTAAACATGGTTTTCTTTGGTACTTTGAATATGCTCATAATAGCTGCTTTGAAATCTTCCTCTGCTAATTCCAATATCTGGGGGAAACCCAGAGACAGTTTTTATTACTGTTTTCCTCAGTATGTTCCTGTGCATATCAAAATTTATTTTTTATTGTTGATATTGGACATTTTAGATAATATTTTCTAGCAACTCTAGATTCTTGTACCTCCTCCAGAGGTCATTGTTGTTGCTGTTTATTTTGTAAGTTGTCTATCTGTTTTGTAACTTTTCTAGGCTAAATTTATGAAGTCTACCACCCCTGAAGTTTGCAACCAGTAATGTCTCTACTCAGTTTTCAAAATTTAAACCTGGTTTCCTGGTATCTGCCCTTGTGTCTGCCTAGCTCAGTGGGTAGCCAATGATTGAACAGAGTCTGTGCTCAAATAGCTTCTAGTCTAAGGCTTGCATCCTCTGCTGATGGATCTGTGCATGGGTAAGGAAGTTCTTTTAATGTTAAGGCTATGTTTACGTCTGCTCTGGGTTTTAATTCCCACTGGGCCTTTTTGAGTTTCATTTATAAACTCACACAGTCTCAGCCTCAAGGTAGTCCCAGAGGGCATGAATAGCTTGGGACCTCTGCAGTCTCCACTGAGCATGTGTGCTGTCTAACCATGTCTGAAACCTCAGTCCAGTAGCACTTAGCTATTGGCCCACTCCTGCTGGCCTGTCTTTGAGAAGTGACTTTGACTGGAGATGTGGGTATTGTCTACCACTTCAAATTAAGTGAGCCCCCTCAAACCTAGGCAGAGAAGCTGATGGTCCTCATAACCTGAACCACCCTAGCAGAATCTCTACACCAACCAAGCTGGAGGGATGGAAGCAGTCCTAGGCCAGAAGGCCACAGAATCCCATTATCCTTACCAAAAGTTCAGCTTCTCAGATTTTTAAATGCTGTCTTAGTTTGACAGGCTGCTTTGGCAAAAACCATGCAAAGGGTTGGCTTAAATAATGGGAATTTATTGGCTCATGGTTTGGGGGCTAGAATAAGTCCAAAATCACAATATTGAGAAAGCTTACCTTCTCCCAGAGTCTGCAGTGTTCTGGTGCTGGCTGCCAGCCATCCTTGGGGTTCCTTGGCTTGTATCTCTGCCTCATATCACATGGTGATTTTTCTCTCTGTGTCTGCTCTTCTGTTTTTTGATGACTTCCAGTTTGGGGCTCCTTCCTGTGACTTTTTCCTTCTTCTGGCTTCTAGTTTCTTCCCTTTATAAGGCCTCCATTAATATGAATTAAGACCCATCTTCATTTAGGTGGGTCATACCTTAACTGAAAGTAACATTTTCAAGAGGTCCTATTTACAATGAGTTCACCCCCACAGGAATGCAGATTAAGATTAAGAGCATGTCTATGTTGTGGCATGTAATTCAACCTACCACATATGGCTTTGGTCGATTTTCAGATTACTGAAAAGATTGTTTGTCTTGATTTTGTCCAGCTATATAGTTGCTGTGTGGAGGGAGATTATTTTCCAATCTTCTCATTTGCCCATAGCTGGAAATTTTTTGTCTTATCATTTAGATGTATCTTTTATAAACTGCATATAGCTGGATTTTAAAAAGCCGTATCTCTAACTGGAGAATTTAGTGTATTTATTTTACCTAATGATGTTTGAGTTTATTTCTAACATCTTGTTTTATGGTTTCTATTTAGTCCAATATTTCTGTTTCTTTTTCTTTGTCTCTTACTTCCTTTGGATTGAGATTTTCCTCCATTATTTTATTTTTTCCCTATACTAGTTTGTAAATAGTACACTTTCTTCATTAAATTTTTTTTATTAATAAAACCAATCAACATACATACATGAACATTCTTAATGTATGAACATTCCATGCTCGGTGTGCAATCGATGGCTCACAATATCATCACATAGTTATATATTCTTCACCATGATCATTTTCAGAACATTTGCATCACTCCAGAAAAAGAAATAAAGAGAAGAAAGAAAAAAATCATACATGCCATACCCCTTACCTCTCCCTCTCATTGACCACTAGTATTTCCCTCTACCGAACTTATTTTAACATTTGTTCCCCCTATTATTTATTTATTTTAATTCATATTTTTTACTCATCTGTCCATACTGTAAATAAAAGGAGCATCAGAACAAGGTTTTCACAATCACACAGTCACATTGTGAAAGCTATATCATTATACAATCATCTTCAAGAAACATGGCTACTGGAACACAGCTCTACATTTTCAGGCAGTTCCCTCCAGCCTCTCCATTACATCTTGACTAGCAAGGTGATATCTATTTAAAGCATAAGAATAACCTCCAGGATAACTTCTCAACTCCATTTGAAGTCTCTCAGCCATTGACACTTTATTTTGTTTCATTTCTCTCTTCCCCTTTTTGGTTAAGAAGTTTTTCTCAATCCCTTGATACTCATTCTAGGATTTCTGTCCCAAGTTGCCAGGAAGGTCCACACCCCTGGGAGTCATGTCCCACGTAGACAGGGGGAGGGCGGTGATTTTGCTTGTTGCTTTTTTTAAATTTGTACATTAAGTCACTATCATTGCATACTCTAGGCATTCATAGATTATACCATCTCAGTCTTTATCATCTATCTTTCCTTTTTGTTTCATTTGTGCTCCCAGGCCTCTTCCTTCTATCATTCTCACATTCAGCTTCATTCGGTGTGTAAATAGTACACTCTTGTTAATATTTAGTATTTACCTTATAAACTAGTGCACATATTTATCTTAATAAAGTTTTAAGTTCTTAAATATTGATAAGGTCACCAGGGAGTAACAGAGGCCAGAATTACCCTCCAACCATAAATAACTTAAAAGGTTGACAGAGTACACCACTCAGCTGTGTTCAGGTGGTAAACAACAGGTAGTGCAGGACTGCGATCCCTGAGAGAAAGGAAACAAAGTGAGCCTCATCACCCAGACTTTCTGACGAGGTCGAAGAAGCATAAAAATGTGACTCATAATGTTAAGAAAAATCAACCAATAGAAAAAGACCCAGAAGTGACAGAGATAATGAAACTAAAAGATAAGTACATGAAAACAGCTACAATAAGTTATTCCATTTGTTTACGGATGTAAAGGAAAACATGAACTAAATGAGGAGAGAAATGTAAGATATAAAAAGGTACCAAGTGTATCTTCTGGAGAGGAAAAATATAATATTGGAGATGAAATTTTCACTTAATGGGATTAAGAGAGGCTAGATACTGCAGAAGAAAAAGATAAGTGATCCTGAAGACATAGCAATAGAGTCTATACAGAATGAAGTACAGAGAGGAAAAATACTGGGGAAAAATATGATAGAACTTCAGTGACAGATGAATCAAAATGTTCTAGCATATGTGTAATTGAGGCACCATAAGTAAGGTGGGTAGGAAACATACGTGAAGAAATAATGCCTATTTTACATTTTTGATGAAAACTATGAACCCACAGATCCAGGGATCTCAGTGAACCCCAAGCAGGTCAAACACAAAGAAAACCACAGCAAAGCACACAAAATTCCCACAATAATCCAAAAGCTGAAAACCAGAGACAAAAAGACAATCTTAAAAGCAGCCAAAGGGGAAAAAAAGACACATTGTATACAAAGGAGCAAAAATAAGAATTTTCGCAGACTCCTTGTCAGAAGCTATGCAAGCTAGAAGACAATGGAATAGAATCTTCTCAAGTGTTGCAAGGGGGAAACGTCAACCTAGAATTCTTTATTCAATGAAAATAGCATTTAAGCATGAAGGTTAAATAAAGACTTTCAGACAAAGCAAAAACTGAGAGAATTTGTCACTAGTAGTCCTGAACTAAATGAAATGTTAAAGAAAGTTCTTCACGCAAAAAAGAAATCAAACCACACAGAAAATCGAATCTACACAAAGGAATGAAAAGTACTATAAATGGTAAATATATGGAAATAAATAGGTCAGTGTTTTAGTTTGCTAAAGCTTCCAGAATGCAATATATCGAGTTGGCTTTTTAAAAGGGCATTTATTAGCTTACAATTTACAGTTCTAAGACTGTGAAAATGTCCAACTCATGACACCAACAGGAGGATACCTGGACTCTGAAGACAGGCTGCTGGCATCTAGAACACCTCTGTCACACGGGGATGCGCATGGCTGGTCTGCTCGTCCTTCCCTCCAGGGTTTCACTGCTTTTAGATTCTGGCTTCAGTGACTTCCTCTCAGTTCTTCCAGGGACTTTTTTTGTTTGTGAGCTTCTCTTAGATTCATCTCTTATAAAGGGCTCCAGTAAGGGGATTAAGAGCCATCCTGGGGGAGGCCTTAACCAAAATACCTAATCAAAAGGTTTCACCCACGAACAGACATCTACATTATTCACAGCAGCATTGTTCACAATTGCCAAAAGATGAAACAACTCAAGTGTCCATCAACCAATGAATGGATAAATAAAATGGGGTATGTGCATACCATGGAATATTATTCACCATTAAAAAAGAATGAAGTAGGGAGTGCAAGGGTAGTTCAGTGGTAGAATTCTCACCTGCCATGAGGGAGACCCGGGTTTGATTTCTGGTCTGTGCACCTCCCCAAAAAACAAACAAGCAAAACAAAACAAAACAAAAAGCAAAGAACAAACAAAAATAATTCAACAAATGGTGCTGCAATAAAGGGATATTCACATGGAAAAAGAATGAAATGTGACCCCGCCATCCAGCATACAAAAAAAAAAAAGGGATGAAGTCCTGAAGGATGTGACAACATGGATGAACCTTAAGGACATTATGTTGAGTGAAATAAGTCAGACACAAAAGGACAAATACTGTATGATCTCATTGATATGGACCAGTTATAATATATAAACTCATAGACATAAGATATGGAATACAGTTTGGCCCGTTCTTTACCAGATTGAGGCTAAAGAATTGGGAACAGTTGCTTAATATTGCAGAATGTTTAATAAACTGAACTTAAACATTTGGAAAGAGACAGAGGTGACGGGGGCACATTATTGTGAGAATAACGGAATGGTGTTCTTTCATGAACTAGAACAAATGTCTGGCACTATTAGAATGAGTTAATAATAGAGGGAGATATGGGGGGGGAATGAACCTATTGCAAGCTATGAACTGCAGTTAACAGTAATATGTTAATACTCTTTCATCAACAGTAACAAATGCACCCCACCAATACTATGGGTCAATAATGGGAAGGGATAAGGGGTATAGGACGATTTGTGTTTTCTTTTTGCTTCTCTTTTGGAATGATGAAAATGTTCTACAATTGATCATAGGGTTGTATGTACAACTATGTGATGGTACTGTGAGCAAGTGATTGTATATTTCCGATGGTTTGTATGCTGTGTGACTACATCTCAATAAAACTGCATTAGAAAGAAAGGTTCCGCCTCCCTGCATCTACAGGAACGGATTAAAAACACATGGTGTTTTCTGGGGTACATAACAGCTTCAAATCAACCCAGTCAGTATAAAGATTTTTTTCTCATTTTAAAATTTATGTAGAAAGAATTGACTGTTACAGATATAATAATAATGTAGTGTGAGATTCACACCATATGTAGAAGTAAAATGTATGGCAATAATTGCACAAAGGATGAACGAGAGGAATTGAAAATATACTGTAAGGATCTTACACCATAAAAAAATGGAAATAAAAGTTAAATGTAGCTTAAATTGAAGGTGCATGTTGTAAACCCTAGAGCAACCACTAAAAAAGAGGTATAGTTAATAAGCCAATAGTGTAGATAAGATGGAATCCTGAAAAAATACTCCAGTAATCCAACAGAAGACGAAAAGAGAGAAGAAACAGAACAGCCGAGACAAATAGAAAACAAATAGCAAGATGGTAAACACAACCATGTCAATAATTACATTAAATATAATCTAAACACACCAAGGAAATGGATCAATATCTTGATTATTTTACCAAGTTATGCACGGATTTTTTATTTCTTTAATTCTTATCAAACGTCCCCACAACCCATATGATATTTTACCGGTTATTTAGCTCTATCTTGTGTTTTTCTTTTACTCTGTAAATTAGACATTATGGTTTCTATATACAGTCAGTGTTGGTTTAGGTTAAAACCTAGCATTTATCATTTTCTTTGCTTGCCATTTTTTTCCCTTGCATCTCAGAGACAATCCTTCCAGGATCATTTTCTTTCTTCCTGAACTACAACATCAGAAGTTGCTTTAGTGAAGATCTGATAATGATGAATTTTCTTAGATGTTGTCTGAAAAATCCCCTCATCTCATCTTCTGTTCCAAAAGATGGTTTTGTTGCATTTACAATCTTAGTCTGACAGTTATTTTCTCTCACTTCTTTCATGATCTCCGCTAGCTTCTGGCTTCCATGGTTGCTGTCAAAAATCAGATATAAGTCATAACTGTCATTCCTCTGTAATAACCTGTCTTTTCTCTCTGACTGCTTACTAGATCCCCTTTCTTTTGGGTCTTGCTGTGAGTTTTCTTTTATTTAACCTTAATGGCATTTGTTTGGCTTACTGAAGCTGAAGATTAAATTATTTATCAGCACGTAGGATAAGCAGCTATAACAAAGAGACCCCCAAATCGAGTGGTTCCAACCAGAGAAGGTGAATATTTGTCTCTCACATAATGTTTCTTCTATCTTTTTTCTCTGCCATTAACTAGGGTTGTGTTACATGTCTGCATGGCCAAACTTTGGAAGGAAAGAGGAAAGAGAGGGCAAGCAATTTCTTTTTAAGGAAATGCGGTGGAAGTTGCATGAATCATATAGCTCACATTTCACTGATAAAAACGAAGGCATGACGCCACAGTTAGCTGCAAGGGAGGCAGGGAAATAAAGTTTCTCACTCGGAACCCATATGCCCTATTAACCTTTGCGAGGCTTCTCTTTCTGAAAGGATGAAGGAGGCACATAGACCCTGGGGGACAGATAGCAATGCTTTTTATCAGTTTTGGAAAATTCTCAGCCATTATTTAAATGTTTGGGGGGTGCATGGGCCAGGAATCAAACCTGGGTCTCCCATATGGCAGGTGAGCATTCTACCACTGAACCAAACCATCATCTTTTAAAAAACATTGTTATTGTGGTAGCATATGTCTAATATAAAATTTGCCATTGTAGCCATTTTTCAGTATACAATTCAGTGGCATTAATTAAAAGGACAATATTGTGCTACCAGCACCAACTGCAATCCATTACAAAAAATTTTCATCACCCCAAACAGAAACCCTGTACCTATTAAGCACTAACTCCCCATTCCCTGTTCCCCACAACCTCTGGTAACCTCTGAGCTCCTGTTTGGCTCTGTGCATTCGCCTATTTTGGATATTTCAAATACATTGAATCATACGATATTTTTCCTTCTGTGTCTGGCTTATTTCACTTAGCACAATGTCTTCAAGGTTCATCCATGTTTCAGCATGTATCAGAACTGCATTCCTTCTTATGACCAAATTATATTACGTTGTGTGTACATTATATTATATCTGTTCATCTGCTGGTGGAGCCTTAGATTCTCCTATCTTTTGGCTGTTGTGAATAACACTGCTCTGAACATTGGTGAACGAGTATCTGTTTGAGTCCCTGCTTTCAACTTCTTTGGGTGTATGTACCTAGGGGTGAAATTTCAGTATCATATGGTAATTCTATATTTAATTTTTTGAAAAACTGCTGTTCTGCTTTCCACAGTGACTGCACCATTTTACCTTCCCTGCAGCAATGCACCAGGGCTCTGATTTCTCCACATCTTCATCAACCCGTATTTGCCATTAAAAAAAATTGGCATCATTGTGGGTGTGAAAGTGGTGTCTTGTAGTTTTGATCCACGTTTCCCTAATGGTCAATGATGTTGAGTATTTTTTCATGTGTTTATTGGCCATTTGTATATCTTCTTTGGAAAAATGTTCCTGCCTATTTTTTTGAAGCAAACTTTTGTTCATTTTCAGGTATAAACATGAACCTGATGGATTATTGCAGATCTGAGAAATCAGTACATAGAACAACTGGACAGAGCATTGCTTACAGGTGTCGAGACAAAGGCTGAACTGTTTGTCCCAAATTAGCACTGGGAAGAGGAGAGTTGAATAAAGAAAACTATGAAAAAAAACCTAAAACAAAGGAGAATTTTTTTTTTTTACTCCAACAGGGAAGGAAAAACTGCTAATTTTGTTTAAAACTTTACATCAATTCAAAATGCTCTGGCCATAGAATAATAAATACTGGACAACCCAAGCTGCAGACTTTTAACCTATGCAAAAGAAATGTGCTTTCCTGGCCCCCATTTCAGAGACTGTTGCCAGAATCACTGTGTAAACAGTCTTAGTGTGTCACTTGCTAAAAGGCCAGCCATATCCTACAACTATATTAAAACTAAGCTCTGGGCGGGCCACAGTGGCTCAGCGGCAGAGTTCTCGCCTGCCATGCCAGAGGCCCGGGTTCGATTCCAGTTTCTGCCTATGCTAAAAAGAAAAAAAGAAAAAAAAAAAAGAACTAAGCTCTAAGAAAAGTCTACCTTGTTACAAAGGCTGAATTAATTTGACAATATATTTCAGTTCAACGAATTTGAAATTATATCTTAATTTGAGAGAGAACATGGGACAACAAAAGCCAGGGCTAACGAAAATGTAACAACTGTGAGTGTTGAATACAAAAAGATTGTGAACTGCACAGACAATACATAAAGCGGGGAGAGAAAATCAGAGGAAAATGAAAAATACACAAAGCTAGTCTACTAAACTGTATTTGTAAAATACATGTGAGCTTTAATTTCTGTACTTATGTACAAGAGTAGTCTTTGGAGGAAACAAAACTTCCTGCCTATTTTTTAACTGGGTTGTTTCTTTTTGTTATTGAGTTGTAAAAGTTCTTTATAGATTCTGGATATTAAGCCCTTGTCAGAGATATGACTTCTGATTATTTTCTCCCATTCTGTAGGTTGTCTTTTCACTTTTTTTTTGATAATGTCATTTGATGCACCAAAGTTTTACAATTTTGATGAAGCTCAAGTTATCCATTTTTCCTTTTGACACTCATGCTTTCAGTGTTATATCTAAGGATCCATCACAACATCCTAGGACGGGGTGTTCTCCCCTATGTTTTCTTCTGAGAGTTTTATGGTTTTAGCTCTTCTGTTTACGTCATTGATCCATTCTGAGTTAATTTTGTCTGGCCTGAGGTAGGGGTCTACATTATCTTTTTGAAAATTGTGTCATCCCGATTTTCTTTATTTTTTTCTTCTAAAAGTTTAATATTTATGTGTCTTCACTCCATGTCTTTGTCTCTCTGTGCTGCATTCTGAATAATTTCTTTACATCCTATCTTCTGGTTCACTAATACTTCAGCTAAGTTTACTATGTTTTGTAACCCATATCATGAATTTCTCTTTCCAATTATGATATTTTTAACTTTTCAAAGTTCTATTTGGTTACTTTTTCATGAGTACCTAATCACTTTATTGTCTCTTGGTATTTTTCTATACTTTCAATACTTCTTTTTATTTGTTTAAAGATATTAATCATACTTTGTATTACAATTTCAAAATCTGCTGTCTTGGTAGGTTGGTTCATACCGCAATTTATTTTTTCTGAAGATTCTCACTAATAGCGGCTTGTTTCCTTGTGCATTTTGTGATTGTTTTTCATTATATATGTTCCTTAGGCATCTTTCATAGGAATGATGTGAAGCCTTTGTTTGAAGGATACTTCTCCAGAGGTGACCTGTGCTTGCTTTTACCAAGCACCCTGGGGGCACCCTTAACACTGGACTCCTTTACTCAAAACTTTTAAAAATGTTATTTTATTAGTTTTAAACTTTGCTTTATTTATCCGGCTGTCATAATCTACGTAAAATCTATGTACAAGCTGTGAGGCCATGACCAGAGAAGCAGTGCATTCCTGAATGAGGCAACACCGCCCACCCACCCCTAAGTATGATTAAAAGTGCACGTCCGACATTCCTAAGCGCGATGACTATCTGGGCTAGAACTTTAAAAGAGACAAGTTTATGATCCTGCAACTCCTGACTTCTGTGCCTTTCTTCCCTTACCTCTGTAACCCCCTATGTCCCCCTGGGCATTGCCAAGCGCTACTCTGAAGGTCCTGCAGCCGCCCAGGGCCGGCTCCCGGTGTGTAAGTTCCCTGGTAAACTGCTAGTAATTTGCTCTATGGAGCGGCCTGCTTTGTTTTTAGGTCTTAGGTGCCTATTGAACTGTGATGGAACCTATTCTGTAAGTTCCCGGTCAGACAACCAGCGAGTCAGCCAGGAGACTGGAAACCACCCAGGCTGAGGGAAATGCGGAGCCTGGACACCAGGGCGCGGTGGGCCGGAACCAATCGCAGGGCGGCTGACTTCCGGTGCACCAGGGGAGGCAGCCCACATTTTAGAACAGTTCTGCCCAGAGTGTGGGGATGGGAATGGCCCTAAAATGCCAGCTGGAGTGTTACTGGCCCTGTAGGAGAACTGGTGAGGGGCAAATGGAAAGCACGAGGAAAAGAAGCCATTGCTGCCACCTCTTGGCCATTATTACAGACAGTTAGAGATGCCATGGAAGCTCAGTTACAAGCAAAAGCTGAAGTGAGGCACTTAGAAAAGGCTTTAGCTCTAGAAAAGGATATTGGGCTAACGTGTTCCAACAATGCTAATGCATATAAGCAAAAAAAAAAAAAATGGTGCAAATCAAAGAGGGACGATTAGAAGTAAGGCCTGTAAAATGTTGAGAACGCCTGGGAGGCAGATGCTGTGGGATCCCTGGAAGAGTGCAGAAGAGGGAAGAGAAAGAGGAAATTGATATTGAAGAAGAGCCTAAACAAGTAAGGCTGTTAATACCACAAAAATGAAAGCAGCCAGGGCTCCCGATGACCGTGGAAAAACAACCTTGCTTAGAAGCAAGCAGGAACGAGGGAGTCTACCCCCACAGGCTTAGAATTACCAGGAAAGTTTAAACTAAGATTATGGGGTGTACGCTGAGGTGGCATTATGTTTTCAGGAGAGGAATGGCGAAAACGGCCAGCATCACTCCACATCCCTTTCCTTGTCTCTGTCTTTGCCAGGCATGGCAAAGGCCAGAGGGCGTCCAGTGTTTATGAGTATAGTGCATTTTAGCTGCAAAATCGGCTCTGCCTAGTGAGGAGGGTGTGCTGTCCACACTGGACAGAAGGCCATCTATGGGGGGATTATGGGATATCGTCAGGGACTTGGGAATGGTGTATGCAGCATATGCTGACCACTTTCATGGACCCCACTTTCACATCCACATGGTGAAGTCAATTATATGGGGTGTTGCTCCTTGGTCCCCAGTGTACCTGCCCCCACCAAATAATATCGCCTCCTGGGGGGACATGCTGAAATTAGTGAGATGCTACAAGAACTGGCCAGAGTGGATCATATGACCAGCACAGAGCCTGTTTAATAATCGTGGATGGCCGGTGAGAAAACCCAGTGGTAGTTGGAGAATAACAGTCAATGATCTAGAATTGAAAAAAGTTGCTCTCCCTATTCACACACAGCAGAAGCATTGCAATGCTTGCCGATTGCTTATCAGCCCAGTTAGGAGAGTTTCGTTTTGTCTTAGACTTAGCTAGCACCTTTTCACTACTCCACTAGCTGAAGCTAGCCAAAATCAGTTTGCATTTATGTGGGGAGGGTGACAATGGATTTTGCAGGCTTTGCACAAGGGTACTTGCACAGTCCCACTCTCTGTCATAGGGCAGTGGCAGCTGATCTAGCGGGATGGGAAAAGTCACCAAATGTCGGGCCATCAACCATGCCAATATCCACCAAGACAGTCTGTAAAATTCCTAGGGTTGGTTTGGTTGGGTAAGGCAAAGATCGTTCTGGCAGCAGTCATCGCTAAAGTACAAGCGTGCCCAACTCCCCACATTGTATAAGGGCTGCGAACCTTTAAAGGCATGCTCAATTCCTGGAGACCCTTTATAAATCACCCAGTTCAAATACTTTGACCATTTATATAGATTAATTTTAATAAGGGGGTTCAGTGCCATTGGGACGCTGAGGCCCAGCAAGCCTTCCAGGAAAAACAACTGTCAAACAGATCCAGTCTCTAGGCCCTTTAATAGCAGGGTCAGCATGCAGATTGGATGTGGCCAGTCACCTAGAAGGGTTCGGGTGGGGCTTATGGCCAAAAACAAAATGGGGAGCGAGAACCATTTGGGTTCTGGTCCCAGCTGAGGAAAGGAATAGAACAACGACAGAGTCCTGTGGAAAAACAGTGTATCCTGCTCTTATGCAAACTGATCCTCTGACAATGGCTTTGCTAATAAGTGGATGGGGCAAAGACACCTGCATTCGACCCCAAAGTGCTTGTGCATAGGCTAGCTCACTGCAAAAATGGCCTGCTTATTTACAATAGTGGAGTTGTCTCCATACTAGCCCACTGTGTGAGGAACTACAGAAATTAATAAGGCCTGTTATGTATGGAGAGAATCCAAACACCCTTATTCCATCCGTGCTGGTGATTGAGAAAGTAGCATCAATGATAGAGGGTGTGGAAGCCCCATCAGAGGATGCTTGCAATACTGATGGTTCCTGCAGAGGAGAAACAGCCTTGTCCCCCGAGGACACGCAATAGCTGTTGGAATAACTATAGCCACCATATGGACGGGTGAAGGAGAACATCAGAGCAGACAATGAGCTGAGCTACGAGCAGTCTAGATGGTTATTGTCCGTGAGCTTAGGCCAATTTCCATCTGCCTTGACTGCTGGGCCATGCGTCATGAGTGACTCTCCAGATGGGACGGTGGCAACAGGACAAATGGACTGTAGCCAGTAAGGACATATTAAGGCCTGTGGGAAGATCTGGGTTAGGGCACCCAGATGCCAAAATACCAATCTGTTCCAGCCCATACCTCACGCACAACTCCGGGAAATTTGGAAACCCGACACCTTGGCTGAAATTAGATGGGTTGACGAAACACATGACCTAGCACGTTGGCTACACTGTAAATCGGGACATAAGGGTCTTAAGACTGTATGGGAATTATGTGAAAGGTTATGTCTTCCTTTGAAGTAGAGCAATGTGCTTATGGCCTGAGCCCTGCCCAACATCTACTTGATGGAGGTGCCCCCTACCTCATACTATGAAGCAGATTGGTGGGAAACGCAGGCTGGGAAGCCTGGCAGATAGACTATGCAGGGCCCCTTCTTCTGGTGGACAAAAGCGTGCGCTAGCCTGTGTAGACATTGCATCAGATGCTCTGTAGGCGGTTGGAAGTCCATCAAGCTTCAACAGTAAAAGACTGGAGAAACTTTCTGGTACATTTGGTCACCCGTAACCCATTGACATTGACTATGGCACCCATTGTACAGGTCGCCAAGTCCAGCACTGGATTCAAGAATGAGAAATAACCTGGCCCTTTCATCTGCCCTACGACCCCCAGGCCACTGGCCCGATTGAGGACAGGATGCTATTTTAAAACCACAGCTACAACAGAGCTCTCCAAACCACTCATTGCATGGGTGGGCGCCTTGCTTACAGGAAGCCACGGCTGGACAAACCTCAGTACCTGAGCATCTCAGCACCCCAGTGTCCAGAGACAATAAGAATAGAAGTGACATTAGAAGAACTAGAACAACTAGAACAGAACTGGGACTCATACTGAGATGGCTACAGGCCAGACCCAATGGCACCTACCAAATTCAGTGGGGCTTTTGCTGGGAAACGCCACCCGAGCGGACAGGTACTCTTCTTCCTTGGGGACGGGGAATGGAATTAGTGATAACTCTGACTCCAATTTTATGTGTAGAAGGTCCCCGTTGCTTTAGTTTCTGACAGCCTCTTCTGTAGAAGCCAAGCAGAAGTTGCAGTTCCATTATGGCTTAATTCACAGGCTCCTTTATATAATGTCCCACCCAATGCCATGGAACTCTTGGTGCCTGAAGTTTGGTGCCCCTTCCCAGGGAAGACGCCAGTGTTGGAACTACCTGCCAGGAGATGAGCCTGTCACAATACTATCACATAGTTGTGTATTCATCACCATGACCATTTTTAGAATGTTTGCATCACTCCAGAAAAAGAAGTAAAAAGAAAAAACTCATACATCCCATACCCCTCACCCCTCCCCTTCTTTGACCACTAGTATTTCCATCTATCCAATTTATTTTACCTCTTAAGCCCCCTATTATTTATTTATTTTTTAATTCTTATTTTTTTACTTATCTGTCCATACCCTGGATAAAAGGAACATCAGACACAGGGTTTTCACAATCATATAGTCACATTGTAAAAGCTTTATCTTTATACAATCATCTTCAAGAAACAAGGGCACTGGAACACAGCTCAACAGTTTCATGTACTTCTCTCTAGCCACTCCAATACACCATACACTAAAAGGGATATCTATATAATGTGTAAGAATAACCTCCAGGGTAACCTCTCCACTCTGAAATCTGTCAGCTACTGAAACTTTATTTTGTCTCATTTCTCTCTTCCCCCTTTTGGTCAATAAGTCTTTCTCATTCCCATGATGCCAGGTCCCACCTCATCCTCAGGAGTCAAGACCCATGATGCCATGGAGAGTTACAACCCTGGGAGTCATGTCCCACGTAGGGGGAAGGGCAGTGGGTTCACCTGCCAAGCTGCCTTAAAGAGTGAGACCACATCTGAGCAACAAAAAAGGTTCTCTGCGGGTGACTCCTAGGCATAATTATCAGTAGGCTTAGCTTCTCCTTTGCAGGAATAAGTTTCATAGGGGCAAGCCCCAAGATTGAGGGCTTAGCCTATTGAATTGGTGGTCCCCACTGGTTGTGAGGATATCAAGAATTCCCTAGATGGGGAAGTTGAATATTTCCTTCTTTCTCCCCAGTCCCCTGAAAGGGGTCTCTGAAAATACTTTTTTTTGTCCTCTGCCCAAATTACTTGGATATACCAGGCTATCACAAACCAATTGTGTAAACTAACAAGATGTCACGTCCTATTCAAGATTCCATGTACTTATGGTGTTCAAGTAAACTGACCATACAAGTTAAGTCAGAACATGTGCTACCCAAAATATAAATTTTGTACCAAATAACCATCTTTCTCTCTGGTCTCACACAGAAGTTGAAGTTTTAAAATATGACCAATATCATCCCTTACCCTGTATTCTGATTTACCTTAGTCCTAGCCAGATCACCTCATTCATATCTCTAGTCAAAGTCTGATCACTTTTTCACCTTTTTAAACAGTTCCTGTGTGGGGTAGTGCTGACTTTCATAGCTTCAGAGCTCTAACTCTGAGTTTCAGGTGTCATACAAATACCCAAAGTTTCAGGGAATGACCAGGTTATACACAAATAGCTCAGTATCTCAGAATTTAGAAATAGCAGTTACACTTCCTGAATATATGTGACTGCTGTAAGAGCTTACAATCTAGGACCCTTTACAATAGGCCCCAACCTGATAAACCATGTTCTCGACTTCAGTTCACCAAATTTTTATATTATAGTTTGTCCATGTGAGTGAGGCATGATAATATTTGTCTTTTTGTTTCTGACGTTTTATTCAACCTACAGCTCTTAAGGTTCATTCCCCCAGTTGCATGCCTCACAACTTCATTCCTTCTCGGAGCTGCTCAGTAGCCCATTGTATGTGTACACCACTGTTCCCCCGTCCATTCCTCAGTCGTTACACGTCGCTATTGCCTTTTAACCTAACAAAGTGGGGTTTGGGGGTCTGCTTTACTAATTTTCTTCTTGTCATTGGCAGGCCTGGTATTGGCGGACGCGCCATCTGCTGCTGTGGAATCTGCCTCCAGAGGTGCCCCTCGGTGGCCGTTCTGGGACAATCGCGGAAGGGGGCATGGAGAATGGGAGAGTGGGTTTCTCAGGGTGGAATGTGAGGCCATAAACAGAGAACTCATAAATTCCTAGATAAGGCAAAACCTCCTTCCCTTAAGTGCACCTTAAAGCACGCGTGCACATTCCTGAGCATTCCTAAGAGCCACTCCTGTGCATATCAGTAACTGCAGAAAGACATTTTTACAGTCCTGCAAATCCCAACTTGGCTCTGCTCCTTCCTTGTCCTTAACCCGTATAACCCCCTGTAACCCCCGGGGGGTGGACATGCTGCTCGGAGTGTCCTGGGGCCGCCCAGGACCAACTCTCCGGGCTGTAAGTTCCTCAGTAAACTGCTACTGTTTTGCTCTGTGGAGTGGCCCACTTTGTTTTTCAGTCTTCGTGCCCATGGAACTTTGGTGGAACTTATTCTGTAGGTCCATGGCCAGACACCAGCTGATCAAATTCAGCTTCAAGACAAGAGGTGAAACCCTTCCCTTGCCCAGACTACTGCCTCTAAGATCCTCTAAGAGAGAAATTTCGGAGCAACCCTTCTTGTATGCCTAGACAATTTTAAACCAAAATTTAAGCTTGTGGCTACAAATTCTCAGAGGAGACATTTGTCTTTTATTCCACTTAAGCCCAGATGCAAGGTCAAAATAAGCAGCTATCCTCACCTCTTTTGGTGGAATTTTATTTCTATTTTTTTTGTGGATAAAAAAATACCTGGCATTAATGTAATGCCTGGATACATCCTAGAATATTTTAAGCAGATAATCATTCCCTTGAGGGATGGGAGAAAAAATCTGGAACTGTTAAACTTTACCACTGGGGAAACCCCTGATACTGTGTCAAACATCAGGGACACCAAAATCCATAGGCCAAGCCCTTGATCTTGAGGCTTACTCTCGTGAAGCTTATGTATGTAGCGGAGAAGCTTAGCCTACCTGTAGCTATGCCTAAGAGTTACTTCTGGAGGACCTCTTCTGTTGCTCAGATGTGGCCTCAGTCTCTCTAAGCCCAACTCTGCAAGTGAAATCATTGCCCTCCCCCCTATGTGGGACATGACATCCAGGGGTGAAAGTCACCCTGGCGACATGGGAGAGGACTCCCAGGGATGAATCCACACTTGGCACTGTGGGATCAACAATTACATCCTGATCAAAAGGGGGAAAACAAGTGTAATTAATAAAGTATCAGTGGCAGAGAGTTCAAATAGAGTCGAGAGGCTACTCTGGAGGTTGCTCTTATACAAGCATCAGGTAGACCTTCCTACCTATCATAACTTGCCAAATCCCTGATACTGTGTCAAACTTTAGGGACACCCAAATCAATAGGCCATACCCTTGATCATGAGGCTTAGTCTTGTGAAGCTTATGTAGGTAGCAGAGAAGCTTAGACTACCTATAGGCATGCCTAAGAGTTACTTCTGGAGGACCTCTGCTGTTGCTCAGATGTGGCCTCACTCTCTCTAAGCCCAACTCTGCAAGTGAAATCATTGCCCTCCCCCCTACATGGGACATGACATCCAGGGGTGAAAGTCTCCATGGTGGCATGGGAGATGATGCTCAGGGCTGAGTCTGGCCCTGGCACCGTGGGATCAACAATGCCGTCCTGACCAAAAGGGGGAAAAGAAGTGTAACAAATAAGGTATCAGTTGTTGAGAGAGTTCATATAGAGTTGAGAGGCTACTCTGGAGGTTGCTCTTATTTTTATGCAAGCTTCGGTTAGACATTGCTACCTATCATAACTTGCCAACCCCCAACCAAAACCATTCCAGCCAATCCGAAAGAACACCTAGGGCAATATATAAGATTCTACAAAAGTTCCATGCACTAGGGTAACTCTCCAAAACCTACAACCTCCAGATGGCTCCCTAGACCAGATAAGTCCTAAAATGCAGAGGGACCAGCCCTTCCAGAACATCAACTAGTTCCATCCCCCATCCCATGTTATCGACAGCCTCTTCCAACATGAAAAAGTTAGAGTGGCCATAGCCCAAATACCTGTAAAGAGTGGGATAGAAAGATCAAAGGTGATGGTGGAGTTATACAGAGAAGGTAGGGTTTAACCAACAAGTATAATTGCTGAATTATTATATTGATATCTCTTTTGGTCTCCAGTATCTTTGACAGCTAGAAGTCAAAACTTAAAATTGTGCAACTGTAAGCCATACCAAACTCTGAAGTCTGTCCTACAACTAATAGTTGTGCTGCACTTTGAAATTTATTATTTCTTTGTATGTGTGTAATTTTTCACAAAAAAGAAAAAAAAGTCAATTGTGATGATAAAAAAAAGTATATTCCTTCTAGTGTCCTATGTTCTGGAGCAGCTAGAAGGAAAAATTTGAGAGGATCGTATGGTAGCCCATGACAAACTCTGGGATCTGTCCTGTAACCACTTGTTGAAGAGTGCTTTGGAAACTACTGCTTTTTTCCTTCTTTGCTTTGTATATATACTATATTATACAATAAAAAAGAATAAAAACTAAATAAAAACAGTGTCTATGGCATTAATCTCCTCTTGCCGTGGTTACAATTTACCACACTTCCCTGGACTTCCAACAACACAGATTTGTCATCTGAGCATCCTGGACGCCGGCAGCCCACAGTGGTTTTCAGCGGGACACAATCCAGGTGAAAGTGGGGCCGCGCTCCTTTTTAGGCTCAAGGGGGAAATGGGTTTCAGCGCACTGCCGCCTCTTCTGCTTTCAGAGGCCGCAGCCTGGCATCTTCAGCTCTCTCTCTCGGACTCTGACCCGTGCTTCCTCCATCTTCACCCCTCTTGCTTTTTTTTTCTTTTTAAATATTTTGTGTTGAGAAATCTTCACATGCATACATTCCATACCTGGTGTACGGTCAATGGCTCACAATATCAGCACATATCTGTGTATTCATCACTGTAATTTTGTAGAACATTTGCATCATTCCGGAAAAAAAAAAAGACAAAAGAAAAAACCATTACATCCCATACTCCATACCCCTCTCTCTCATTTACCGCTAGTATTACAATCTACCCCAATTTTTTTTTGGGGGGGGATTATACCCCCCATTATTTATTTATTTATTTTTTAATACTTATTTTTTTTTACACATCTGTCCATACCCTGGATAAAAGGAGCATTAGACACAGGGCTTTCACAATCACACAGTCATATCGTAAAAGCTGCATAGTTATACAATCATCTTCAAGAATCAACGCTTAAGATAGCACTTATCTATCCTATCTTTATTTACCTAGGACTAAGGTAAATCAGAATACACGGTAAAGGATGATATGGCCCATATTTTTAAACTTCAGCCTCTGTGCAAGACCTAAGGGAGAGATGATTATTTGGTGCAAAATTTATACATTGGGTATCACAATACCTAATTTAACTTGTATGGTCAGTTTACTTGAACACTATAATTACATGGAATCTTGAATAGGGCATGAAATTTTGTTGGTTTGCACAGGTTAGTGTGATGCCCCGATATATTCCAGAGTAATCTAGGCAGAGAATAAAAAAGTATTTGCAAAGTCCCCTTGGGGGACTGGGGAGAATGGAGGAAATATTCAACATTCAACTGGGGAGAATGGAGGAATTCCTAATATCCTCATTAGCAGTGGGGACAGCAAATTTCATAGGCTGAGCCCTTGATCTTGGGGTTTACCCCAGGAGACTTATTCCTGCAAAGGATAGGCTAAGCCTACTGATAATTATGGCTAAATCTTACCCCCAGAGACCCTCTTTTGTTGCTCAGATATGGTCTCTCTCTCTAAGCCAACTTGTCAGTGCCCTCTCCCCCTTGTGGGACATGAGTCCCAGGTGTGTAAATCTCCCTGGCAACGTGGGACAGAACTCCTGGGATGAGCTGGGACTCGGCATCAAGGGATTGAGAAAACTTTCTTGAACAAAAGGGGAAAGAGAGGAATGAGACAAAATAAAGTGTCAGTGGCTGAGAGATTTATCCTGGCGGTTATTCTTATGCAATATATAGCTATCCCTTTTTAGTCTATAATGTGTTGGAATGGCTGGAGGGAAGTGCCTGAAACTGTAGAGCTGTGTTCCAGTAGCCTTGATTCTTGAAGATGGTTATATAATGATATAGCTTGTACAATGTAACTGTGTGATTGTGAAAACCCTGTGTCTGATGTTCCTTTTATCCAGGGTATGGACAGATAAGTAAAAAAATAAAGCTTAAAAAATAAATAAATAATAGGGGGCTTGAGGGGTAAAGTAAATTGGGTAGATGGAAATACTAGTGGTCAATGACGGCGGGTGGTGAGGGGTATGGGATGTATGAGTTTTTTCTTTTTTCTTTTTATTTCTATTTCTGGAGAGATGCAAATGTTCTAAAGATGATCATGGTGATGAATACACAACTATGTGATGATATTGTGAGCCACTGATTGTGCACCACGCATGGACTGTGCGTGTGTGAAGATTTCTCAATTAAAATACTAAAAAAAGAAAAGAAAAAGCATCAAGGCTTCTGGAACACAGTTCAACAGTTTCAGGTACTTCTGTCCTCTCCCTTCGTGCTCTCCTGACTCCCTTTGATCACTTCTAAGGACTCTTGTGATGACACCACCTGGGTAACCTGGGACTGTCTCCCCATCTCTAGAGCCTTAATTTGACCTCATCTGCACGGTGTGCTTTGCCCCGCCAGGCAGCGCATCTGCATGTCCCATGGATCAAGACGTATTCTTCTTTTTTCGCGGGGGCGGGGGGACCTTATTTTGTTAACTTGTAGCCATGGCCCTTTGGGAGTCCTGGACTCATGTGGGGGTCCCCTCTCCCCCTTCCCACCTGCTCAGGCCCAGGCTCTGTCCCCTGGCACCTGTGTGTGCCATCCAGAGGTACCGGTAGGGGTCGCCAATGAGGCACCTGGACTAGAGCTGTCTCCAGAGCCTGCTTGCTTTTCTGCAGCCAGGGATTCTTATCGTCTCTGACCTTGGACGAGTTTTCTTTTCCCATCAGCCCAGCCACTCATTCAAAAATGTTTTTCAAGTTGATCCTGTGTTTTAAGGGTTCACTGTCAGGAGGGTTTCATTGCCCAAAGGGCCTCCACTGCTTTCTCACAGTGCACCTGTTTGCCACCCTCCCCTCCCCCCACCCCGTCCCCCAGCCTCCAGCTTCCCTTCCACTTCCTGGCTTCCGGTGTCCCCGGTGGCTAGTCACTGCTTTGCAAAGGCCACTCCACCTGCAGCGTGGGGAAGGCCTTAAGAGTGGAGGGCTGCAAGCCAGGGAGGGGGCAATCTTCTCGGGGTGGGTAGGTGGGAGAGAAGCTGGCCCCATCGTCTGTGCCTTTAGATCTCGGGAATGCTCTTCCTGCCACCAGCCTGGACCGCCACAAGGCTGGGTGCTGGACTGCACCCATCAGAGCAGATCCCTCCCCAGCCCTGGCGCTTGTGCGGCTCCTCGTGGTGGTGGTGGAGGTGGTGGTGGTGGTGGGCTCCCTGGCCTCGGCTCAGCTGTCAAACTCAGTGGTCACCTCGCCCTCTTCCTCCTTGCTCTATCTACTGTCCTGGGCACACACCATGGAATTCACTAATTCCCTAGCTCTATAGTGCAGTGTCTTTCTCACCCCTCCCCCCCCCCAAAAGTCAGCTCCGAGCAGACAGGAGGCATCATTTCTTTCGCCCACTGCCCTGTCCTCCCGCCTAGGGCAGTGCGTGGCCGGGGGTGGGGGCCTCAGTGAAGCGCGATGCGCGCCTCGCAGTGGGGGTCTGGGCCAGTGGCCGGAGCTCCGGACAGAGAGCATCTGGGTGTGTGCGTGTGCGTGTTAGTGGGGGGCTCCAAGGCCAGGCTCCGGCCCTGCCTCGAGGGCAACCCCCTTGACACCCTCATCACGCCTCCCTTCCCCTTTCCCCTCCCAAACCCCCCAAGGCGCTCAGGAAGCAGCTCCCCTCTCCGTCCAGTATCTTAAATAAACCGTTTATTTAAGGAGAACAATGAAAGAAAGCAACCATGGTGTGGATTTTTCGTAAAAAAAAAACGCACACACACACACACACAGAAGCACAGGTCCTCCCTCCAGGCCGAAGGGGGCTTGGGTGGCCGCGGGAGCGGGTGTGAGCTCGCTGTGCCCACGCACACCCGCGCACACGCACGCCTGCGCCCGGGGGCTGTGGGCTGCAATGAATGATTGAGTGTGTGCGCGGCTCTGCCCCCGCCCTGCTCCCCCCACCCCAAACCAACAGCACCCGTGTGGGACCCGAAGCAACAAAATCGAGGCCTTCTTCCCCTCGCCCCGCCCCCGGCCCCCTCTCTGCGACCCCATCTCCTCCGGCGGCAGTTTGACCACCGTCGGTCACAAAGAGCCCCAGTGCTCCCGTCAAGACATCTGGGGGAAGAGGGAAAAAAGCATCTTTTCAAATGTCAAGTGGATAAACAGTCAGGGCGCCAGATGTGGGGCCGGGAGCCCGCCCAGCGGCTCCCAGGCTGGCGCCCTCCCCAGCCCGGAGCCACCCAGAGGGCTGTCCCCGTGGGCACCAGGGGGCCGCTCCGCCTCGGTGCCCCACCCCCCGACAGGCGGACCCCTCTGCAAAGCAACCGTTTGGGGGGACCCGGGCCTAGGTCCCTGCTGGCAGATGAGGTGGCTGGAGAGGACGCACCCTTCCCCAAGGGGCCGAGGGAGCAGGGAGGCCCGGGGACCGGCAGTCTTCTGGCAGGGTCCCTCGGAATGGGCGGCCCCCCACCCCCCAAAGAAAAAAGTAACAGTCGCAGAAGAGGCAGGTTCAGGAGCAAGGTTCCACCCCAAAGGGCGGCGGGTCAGGCCACCGAGCCTGGCCCGTAGGCACATTTAATAGGATTCCCGCGGATGTTGCAAGTGGGTGGGAGAAGTCACCCCCCCCCCTTCGCTACCCTGGAGGTACAATCTTCGCGTGTTCCAGGCTTCCGGCTCTGGCTTCTTTCCAGCACCCCATGCGAAGGATCACGCTCCCCCCCGCCCCCCACTTATAGCTGGGTCCCCTCCCATGAGCTCCCCCCACCAAGACAGGAGGTGGGCAGGAGCAGCAGGTGGGGGTGGCAGTGGGCATGGGTGGGGACCCAGCCGCCCAGCCCTCCACCCCCACCCCCACCCTGAGGGCCTTCGGGGCCCTATGTGGGGTCCGGCTGGAAGACGCCGTCGCTGGTGGGGGTGGTGAAGAAGGAGGGGGGGTCCTCGGAGGCGGCAGACCCCTGTCCCCCGCTGGCCCGCTCCCGGGAACGCCGCTCCTCCAGCCTCAGGCTGCGCTCGAAGTCAAGCAGCTGGCCCAGGAAGTTGAAGTTCGGAGACACGTTGGACTTCTTCCTCTTGACCAGGTCGTAGGCATCGCCGAGGGACAGGTGGAGCTTCTGCATGAGGTAGGCCACGGTGACGGTGACAGAGCGGCTGACGCCGGCCAAGCAGTGCACGAGCACCCCGCAGTTCTGGGACAAGGCCTCATCTGGGTGAGGGGCGGGGGCGGGGGACAGCCAAGGGCCACCGTGAGGCCAGGGACCGGGGGGGTGGGGGGGCACGGGCTGTCGCAGGGTCGGGCCCAGGGGTCCCGCGTGGAAGCTGCCACCTGCTCCCTCTGGGGAGGGCGACTCAGCATGTCCCCCCGCTCCCACCCCCCTACACCCCCGTTGCTGTGCAGCCTGGGCCGGCCCGGGCAGGGCGGGGCAGGGTAGGGCGCACTCACCGATGAACGCAATGGCTTCTGGAAAGAACTGGGACAAGTTCTGGCTCCAGTGGTCCGAGATGGGGATCTGCTTGTAGTGAAAGTCGCCGTTCTTCTCAAAGAGGTTGGGGAGGTTGGGGGTGACATTCAGGATGTAGCGGATGCCCAGCTTGGCCAGACTCTCCAAGTTGGCCGAATCCCGGGCGCTGCCCAGGTACAGGTTGGGCAGGATCTGGACGGGGCAGGTGGGCAGCAGGCCCGCTGGCGGGGGGGTGGTGCCCTCCGAATCCAGACCACAGCTCATGGGGCCGCGGTCGCCCTCGGTCTCGGTGTCGGAGCAGTCGTGGCCGAGGCACAGGCTGCCCAGCCCCACCACGGGCACCGGGCCGGCCGCCAGGGCTGCGCTGGGCCCCCCGCGGGCGTTCAGGCTGGTCTCACACAGGTGAGGGCACTCGGCCTGGAATCGGCTGAAGCCACCTGTGGGGGGGGGAGGGGGGGAGGGTCCTGCTGACCTGGCCCTCTGCGCAGCCGAGCAGCTGAGCCGGAGCAGCCCCCACCCTGCCGCCAACCCTGGACGCCTGGGAGCGTTTGCAGGTGTCCCCAAAGCTCAGTAAGAAGTACCCGGCCCCGCAGCAGGCGCAGGGCCACCTTCCGGCTACACCGTGGGCCTCGATCTTGGAGGGTAAGTGCCTGCTGCAGCCTCTGGGGGGCGCCCGAAGCCGGCCAGGCAGACCCACCCCAACAGACCCGTGCGCCCCAGGAGCTGAGCCCAGGCAGGCGTGCGGGCTCAATGGCGTCTAGGGGGACTGGTGGCTTCAGGGAGGACACCGGCCGTCGGTTAAAGAAGAGAAAGCACTCAGCTCTGTTTCATGGAGCTTTCCGTGTGCGCAACTTCTGATCCACAGATCAAAAGCAGAAGCATCCTGGGAACAGGGGCTGGGTCACAGCCATCTCAGGGCCTCTTCAGGGACGAAGTGGGACCTCAAAGTTGGGGGAAGGTGACTTGGAAGAGAGTATGACATTCCACCTGAACACCTACTATTTCTCCTGGCCAGGGGCTGGAAATCTAAGGCCTTCTATATTTATATATTCTGGTGCCTTTAGAAGGGATCATGGTATGACAGTCCTCTGACCCCCTCAGGGGCGAAGAGGCAGGGACAGCTGGCCTCACGGCCCTGGGCCTTGGTGGGAGTGGGGGAGGGTGGCTCAGCAAGGAGTCAACAGGCCTCTAGCACCCTGCCTCCTTTTCTCCCCTGCCCCCCAGCCCCAGCCCTGCCAGGGCACTGGGGTGGGAGCGGGCTGCGGTGGGGGAGGCAAGTCCCTGCCCCTTTGGGCTCCGGCCGTCACAGCATCTGCAGGATGGCGTCTGGCTCTGTCTCCCTGTCATCCCTTTCCCAGCAGCTGGGAGGAGGCAGGGCGACTGCACCCACACTTTGTTCTTGAGATTCCGTGGAGCTAGGACGGGTGGGCCCAAATTCTCCCCATGTTCCAGACCCAGAAATCAGGGCTCCAGAAGGGAAAGGACTTGCCCAAGGTTATGCTCAGCACCCCTCTCCCGGCCCCTCGCCCCCCAGCACCTTCCCCTTTGAGCCCAGATGAGGTGGGACCTACCCAAGGTCAA
>PVIY010034597.1:0-26988 GCA_004026745.1 Myrmecophaga tridactyla
GATATCTAATTGTTGCAAACAATTTGTTGAAGAGACTATTCTTTCTCAATTGTGTGTATGAGGAATCCTTGTCAAAATTCAATTGGCCACTGAAGTATTTGGTTACAAAAAATTTCCCATTTATGTATTTATTCTTTTGTTTCTTGTGCTTTGAGTATAAAGTCTAAGAAAATATCACATATCACTAGATCTTGATGATATTTTCCTACATTTTCGTCCTTATTTTTATAGTACTGATTTTATATTTAGGATATTTATATCCAGTTTGAGTTCATTTTTGTCTAGGTTGTGACTTATGGGCCTTCTTTCATTCTTTTGTTATGAATATCCAGTTCTCCCAACACTACTTATGGACAGACAGTGTTCTGTCCCACTTGATTGGACTTGGAAGCCTTTTCAAAAATCAATTTACCACATAAATCAGGTTTTATTTGTGAACTCTCAACTTTATTCCATTCATCAATAGATCTATGTTCAGACTGGTGTCACGCTGTTTTAAACACTGTGGCTTTATAATATGCTCTAAGGTCACTAAGTGTGAGACTTCCTACTTGATTATTCTTTTCCAAGAACTTTTTGGCTATTTGAGGCCCATTACCCTTCTAAATAGAACTGATAATTGTATTTTGAATTTCTGTAAAATACTCTATTGGAACGTTTATTTTGATATTACATTGAATCTATAGATCAGTTGTGGTATACTTGATATCTTAACAACATTTGGTCCTCCAATCCATGGACATGGGATATCTTTCCTTTATTTGGGAATTCGATGATTTCTTCTACTATGATTTGTCATTTTCCATGTGTAGAAATCCTTTACATCCTCAGTTAAGTTTATTTCTAGATATTTAATTATTTTCATTGCTTTTATGAGTATATGTTTTTTCCTTGATTAACTTCTCAGAGAGTTCATTACTAGTTTATAGAAACACCATTGAATTTTGTGTGTTGCTCTCTACTCTGCCACTTTGCTGAACACTTCTGTTAGCTCATGTAGCTTTGTTGTTGTTTTTCAGGACTTTCTAAATACAGGAACATGACATCTGAAAATATTGACAGTTTTAGATGTTACTTTCCAATTTTTTTGCCCTTTGTTTACTTATCTTGCTTCAGTTCCCTAGGTAGAACTTCTAGCACAATGCTTATTAGCAGTTGTAAGAAGGGATGTCCTTGTCTGGTTAGTGCTTAAGAAGAGTTTGTCAAAAGATTTGAAAAGGCAACAGGCATAATGAGAGAAAATATTTGGAAGCCATATATCTGATTGCACATTACACATTGTGCAAATGTCCATTTGTATCACTTATTTCAGTTCTCCTGGAAATATCCCAAGTAGTGGAATTGTCAGATAGAAAGAACTCTCATGTAAGACAACTTATATTCCTGAACAATCAACAAACCAAAGTCCACAGTGGGAGTAGATTTCCACCAGGAGTCAATAATTGTTCCTTTATCACCACATCCTCTCCACCACTTGCAATGTCCTGTTTGTTTATGCACAGCCATCCTAGTTGACATGAGATGCCATCTCATTGTGGTTTTGATTTGCATTTTATTAATTACCAATGAAGATGGGCATCTTTTCACATACTATTTAGCCATCTGTATTTCCTCTTTGGAAAAATATCTATTCATTTGTTTTGCCCATTTATTAATTTGGTTGTTTGTCCAACCAGTTGCAGGATATTGTTGAATATTCAGATATCAAACCCTTATCAAGGGTTTGACAAACTTTTGACAAACTCCTCTTAAGCACTAACCAGACAAGGACACCCCTTCTTACAACTGCTAATAAGCATTGTGCTAGAAGTTCTACCTAGGGAACTGAAGCCAGATAAGTAAACAAAGGGCAAAAAAATTGGAGAGTAACATCTAAAACTGTCAATATTTTCAGATGTCATGTTCCTGTATTTAGAAAGTCCTGAAAAACAACAACAAAGCTACATGAGCTAATAGAAGTGTTCAGCAAAGTGGCAGAGTACAGACCAACCCACAAAATTCAATGGTGTTTCTATAAACCAATAATGAGCTCTCTGAGAAGTTAATCAAGGAAAAAACATATACTCATAAAGCAATGAAAATAATTAAATAACTAGGCATAAACTTAACTGAGGATGTAAAGGATTTCTACACATGGAAAAGGACAAATTTGGGGCATTATTCCAAAAGATGGAAACAACCCAAATGTACACCAACAGATGAACGGATCAACAATATATAATATATACATATGATTGAATATTATTCAGCAATAAGTAGAAATGAAATCCTTAATCATGAGACAATGTGGATAAACCTTGAGGACATTATGTTAAATGAGATAAACCAGGCACAAAAACACAATTATTTTATGATCTCACTGATAGGAACCTACTAAATATGTAAACTCATAAATATAAAATATAGATAAGTTACCAGGATGTAGAAAGAGGCTAAAGTCTTGGGCACAGTTGCTCAGTATTTGTAGTATGTTTAACTAGATTGAATTTAAATGTTTAAAAATGGAGAGAGGATATGGTAGCACATTATTGTGAGAATAATTAACAATACTGAATGGTGTGTGTGTGTGGCCAATAGAGGAAGTTCAGAGTTGTATGTAGCACTTGAAAGAAAGTTGGATGTTAAAACATGGGAATGTATAACATGACAAATCATATGACTGTGACTTGTGAACAAATATAAAACATATTTAAAAGTTTTTTCATGAACCAGAACAAATGAAAGACACTATTATAAGGAGTTAATAATAGAGGGGTTTGCCTCTTGCAAACTCTGGACTAGACTTTCCAGTAAATATTTTAATATTCTTTCATCAACAGTAACAGAAGTTCCATACTTAAACTGTAAGTCAACAATGTGGAGATATAAGAGTTATGGGGGATTTTTGTTCTATGTTTTATTCTTATTTCTCATCTTGAATAATGAAAATGTTATAAACTTAGTCACACTCTAAAATTAATTGAATCATATGCATGATGTGTGAATATATCTTAATAAAATTACCAGGGTAATGTCATTGCAATATTGGGTTAATGAACATACCACATATTTCACAAAAGCTGTAAAATAATTGATCACAGTAAATACATTTAAATTTGCATGTAATTGTAATACACAATTTTCAACAAATCCTGTAGATATTATTTATTTTTCCATAGTCCCAAATGCTTCCAAGGGTACAGCAATATTCAACTAAAATTATTTGGGATTTCAATAATCCCAAATTGGAATGAATATTTCAATTGGTATTGGTATGAAATACCACATGAACATGGCTATAGGTGGCAAGAATGGAAAGAAGTAAACTAATTCACCAGACATGAAAATGATAAAATAATGGGACCTGCACTTTAATTTCATGGAGAATGAGTAGTATTAAGGGTAATTCATGATGCTTCTACCCTGGAGTAACAGAATAGAAGATAAAGAAGCATCCTTAACATCATAAAGGGTATATATAAAAACCACATTGAATATCCTACTTAATGGTGAAAGAATTAAATCTTTCCCTCAAAGATGAGTAACAAGGCAAGAGCGCAATGTTCTATATATTTCAGAGTATAAATTAAGACTATTTTATTAAATGTATTCCTTAGTATTTATTGTTCTATTCCTGATGCTATTTTGAATAGAAATATTTTAATTTAAATTTTACAATGTTCATATGGAGTGTATGGAAATAAAACTGATTTAATTAACTTGATTTCTGAAAACTTGTTGAAGTCATTTATGAGTTCCAACAGATATTTTGGACTCCTGAGGATTTTCTTAAAAGCTTGTATGCACTTTGAAACAAGATCATTTAACTTCCTCCTTTTCAATATGTGTTCATGTTATTTCTTTTTCTTCCCCTTTTCTTCCCTACATATTTAGAACAATGTCAAATAAAAGTGGCCAGGACTGACATACCATCTCTTTCTGTTCATCTTGGGAAAAAAGCATTATGCCTTCCAGCATTAATATGAAGTTAATTGCCAGTTTTTGTCAGTTTTATTTTGCCAATCTAAATAATTTTCTTCTATTCCAAGTTTGTTGAGTATTTTTATCATAAAATGAATGTTGGTTTTATTATCATATATATCCTGTTTCAGTAGATGATCATGTGATTTTATTTTTCCTTCTATTCATTTAAAGCATTATATTAATTAATTAATATATGATAAATCAACCACTCATTTCTGGGCAAATGGCATTCATCAATAGCTCAAAATTATTTTATATCTTACTAAATTTTACAATCTAAGGTTTTCTTGAGAATATTGTTCCCTATTCTTAGGATACATTGGTATGTTCTTTTATTTTATTTTACTGACTTTTTCTGGTTTTAGTTTTAGCATACATGGGCCATAGAAAATTAGTTGGGAAGTGTTCCAATTTATGCAATAGAAAATACATTTGCAAAGAATTGTGATGAATTTTTATTTTAACGAGAGGTAGTATAGTGCTGTAAAGCAATATACAGCTTTGCTTTTCTTTATGGGTTGTTGTGGTTAGTAACTCAATCTCTTCAGTTCTTAATGCTTGTTCAGATTATTTATTTAATTTGAACTTAGTTTCACTATTTTGTGTATTTCTAGGATTTTTTCTGTTTCATCTAACATGTCCAATTTATTGGCATATAATATTTAAGAGTTCCTTGTAAACATAATTACAGATGTAATGTGTTCACTTGGATCCCAATCCCTAATTAGGAATTCTAATCATTCTGATAGTTTGTCATTTCAAAAACATATTTGAACATGTCTTTTAATTAAAAAAAACAATTATTTGAAATTTCACCTCCAGAATTTCCATTTGATTCTCTTAAAATATCTAACTATTAATTGATACTATATATTAGGTATGAAATTTTCTTATATTTTCCTTAAATCTTTCATCAAGCTTCCTTTTGATTTATGGAAACATTTATAATATCCACTTCTTATTTTCCTTTGTTAAATTTGAAATATGAATATTTCCTTAGAAAATTTCTGTGCCGTCTATGTCTAGGGTAAAATTTCATTGGAAATCAGGCAGTGTTGATAGTGTATTGTAGCAACTTCAGGTACCTCTGGTGCATCTTGTTTGCCTGTATATTTTGTAGGAACTGGCTGCAAAAATTTAGTGAAGTATTCCTACAGTACTTTATTATGTCTCTGATATTCCCCATAAGAGAGTTGAAAGTCTGCTTATTTCCTGATATAGGAGCTATACTAGGAGTACTCACTCAGCAATTTCTCTGGCCACATTAAAACTTTGTTAAACATGGATCACTTTTGGTCACTTGCTCCATTTGTTACAACTATACCCTCAGTCCCAAATTAATCTACATTCTAATCTTATCAAATTTAGGATACTTTTGATGATCCATTTTCAAGTCAGCATTTGGTGCTTTTTCCTAACCCAAGAGGTCTTTTTTCTCAGTTTTCAATTGTAAACTATCTGCTTTTCAGTGTAGTCTTTGTCTTTATTGGGTACAGTAGCTTGTTCCAATTCACTTCACCATGATGTACATCATTTGTGAGAGAGTTCTTAATTTAAACTTCTTCCAATTCTGGTCAAATGAGGTCAGACTCTTTGGAAAGTATCTGCCTATGGAAGTACCTATTTTAATACCTGTTTCCCCTCACCCAAGCCAAAATCTTAGAACAGATCTAAGAAGCTGATGTTGGAAAAGCACATGCTCACTATGAGAAATACCCCCAACCTAGAAACAAAGTATTTGGTAAAGGAGGTGAAAAATACTTAAATCCTCTAGTCTCATCACCCTTGACTTGAAACCATGGCCTTTTGAGCCAAGTGGGGATGCTGTCAGGGTGTCTACACCAAGATTGATACTGAATTGCATGAATGGGTGTTCTAGTTTGCTATCTGCTGGAATGAAATATACCAGAAATGGAATGGCTTTTAAAAGGGGGATTTAGCAAGTTGCTAGTTTAAAGTTCTAAGGCCAAGAAAATGTCCCAATTAAACAAATCTATAGAAATGTCCAATCTAAGTCATCCAGGGAAAGAGACCTTGGTTCAAGAAGGCCAAAGGAATTCATGGTTTATCTCTTGGGTGAGAAGGCATATGGCAAACAGGTTCAAGTTTTCTCTCTCTTCTGGAAAGCCATGTGATGAACTCAGCATCATCTGCTAGCTTTCTCTCCTGTCTTCCTTTCATGAAGATCCCTGGGAGGTGTTTTCCTTCTTCATTTCCAAAGGTGACTGGTGGACTGTGCTTCTTGAAAGGTTTTGAGATATGAGGTATTTGAGAGAAAGGAAAGTAGAAGAAAGGATTGTAAATGAGCGTGCTTTATTGGGCTGTGCTCCTGGGCAGAGCTCACTGAACCCAAGTGAGAATGAGGTGAGTCCGCCCACGGGCTTTGGCGAGTGCAGTTTTTAAGGGCAGGGGTTAGGTGATGACATGAAAGGGGTGGCACATTAAACAAAGTATTATTATGGTAGCAGGTTGAGCAGCGGGTGGTTAGATGTCCATGAATAGATGTTTGCTGTGCAAAGACCTTGATTGTAATGGTTCACCTCCCATTCCAGAGTGACTTCATGATTCCAGCCACAGAGCCCTCCCTTATTCCCGAAACCTAACACTTCTCATGGCTATGCAATTCTGCTCTCTCAGTTTCTCCCACATTCTGCAAAATGTTCCCACTTTTATAGGATTTCTGTAAACTAATCAAGACCCAGCCAAGTGAGTGAAGACACGTCTACACCTAATCTACCTTAACAAACACTCTTGATTGAGTTACACCTCCAGGGAGATGATCTAATTACAAGTTCAAACATACAGTATTGAACAGGGATTATTGTGCCTTTAGGAAATAGGATTTTGATTAAAACATGGCTTTTCTAAGGTACATAGATCCTTTCAAAACAGCAAAATGAGTTTTGAGTGAATAAAGGAAAAACTACCTCGAGCTCATACTCACTCTGTACTTGGCCTGAGAATTCTAAGTCAGGAAGAGACATGCTGATATCCCAATCTTCCTGGAAGAAAGGCCTCTTGTTCAGGGCACAGAATAGGAAAAGGATCCCTGTGACTTGGTTGCAACAATCTGGGAGGGAGCTCTTCTTCAGTCACCTGATTAATTTAGTGGCAGAAAGGAATATTCTTGCTTCAAATAGCAGAGACTTTTATTCTTACCAAATTTTCAGAGATGTTTGGTCATTTGCTGTTTGTTTATAGAACCATTTCACAGAATTTAAATAGTTTTGTGGCACTTAATTGAATAATTTTTATTTGTTTCCTGTATAAGTTTGCTGAACAAAACTGTATGTTTTGTGGCAGAAACCAATCTCCAGTAGAAGATTAGCCCTGATGTTTATGCTACTTGAGATTGGTTATCATTCTAGAATTTGGATAAATGGAATCATATATGATGTGGTTTTATTCGTTTAACTCCTTTCACTCTGCTTACTTATTGTTATCCATCCTTATGTATTATTGACTCTCAAACATCCATTGATTTGAAGAGGTAGTATTTCAATACATATTTGTTTATTACTTAACCAGGTAAGTGGTATTTCAGTTGTTTCCAATTTCTAGAGGTATTACAAAGAAATCTGCTACTCAACTTAGAGATATTGATATGTAAGAAATTATTCCTGTTATTCTTACAAGTAAAACAAAAAGAAGACCAAATGCAAAATGGTAAATTCTCAAAATGGGTTCCATACATAAGCACTCTTCAAAAAGCAGTTACGTGATAGATCCCAACGTTTGCCATAGAGTAACATATGATCTACTCAGTGTTTTCTTTCTAGCTGCTCCAGAATATAGAAGGCTACAAGGAATAAATATTTTAATCATCACAATCGATTTCTTTTTTCATTTTTTTGTGAACAATAACATATATACAAAAAAGCAATAAATTTCAAAGCACAATGCAATTGTAGAGTACATTTCAGAACTGGGTATGGATTACAATTCCACAATTTTAGATTTTCACTTCTAGCTGCTCTAAGGTACTGGAGACTAAAAGAAATATCAATTTAATTATGCATCAATCATATTCATTTGTTAAATGCTACCTTGTCTGTATAACCCCACCATCATTTTTCATCTAGTCTACTCTTTAGGGGTATCTGGACTATAGCCATTCAAATTTTTTCCCTGTTGGAAGGGCTGTTAATAATATATATGGAACTAGCTGATGTTCTGGAGAGGACAGGTTGGGCTTTCTAGGTTTCAGGACTTATCTGGTCTAGGGACACATCAGGATGCTGTACATTTCAGGAAAGTTACCACACTGCATGGAATCTCTGTAAAATCTTTTATGTTGCCTTACATGTTCTTTATGATTGGCTGGAATGGATTTGGTTGGGATTTGGCATGTTATGATAGATAGCAATGTCTAACTGAAACTGAAGTGTGCATAAGAGTGACCTCCAGATTACTCTCAATTCTATTTGAATTCTCCCAGCCATTGATACTTTATTAGTTACACTTCTTTTAACCATTTTGGTCATGACGGAATTGTTGATCCCACGGTGACAGGGCCAGACTCATCCCTGGGAGTCATATCCCATGCCACCAAGGAGAGATTCACCCGTGAATGTCATGTCCAATGTAGATAGGAAGGCATTGATTTCCCTTGCAGGTTGGTCTTAGAGAGAGTGAGGCCACATCTGAGCAATAAAAGAGGTTCTCCAGAAGAAACTCTTAATCATACCTATAGGTAGGCTAAGATTCTCCACTATCTACATAAGCTTCATAAGAGTAAGACTCATGATCAAGGGCTTGACCTATGGATTTGGGTGTCCCTAATGTTTGACACAAGTATCAGGGGATTCCCTGGTGGTAAAATTTAATAATTTTAATTTTTTTCTTCCATCCTTCAAGGGACATTGACAATACTTTTTGATTGTCTTCTTAATATGTTCTGGGATGTGTCCAGACATTACATTATACTCTACAGGATTGAAGGCCCTCATTTTTATTCTGTACTCCCTGTATTTCAGTGGTTCAATGAGCTATCCAGACAGGTTGAGTTAGATTATTTGCTAGAGAAAATTTAGATTAAGGACAAAATAATTCTTTATTTCATTGGTCTTGGAGAGTAGGTGTAGTTCTAAAGTATAGATAATGTCTTCCTTACCCCTGTGATCTGAATTACTTTAATTTGACCTGATCAGCTTCACTCTTATCTTTAAATATCAGGTTATAGACATATAAAACAACCACCCCAAATCCAGAAATACTAATTACCCCTTGTGACTAGATGCATTTGTTATAAAAGTTTACAGTCTAGGTCTCTGTTTTCTTCTAAGGATTTTTTAAAGGAAACCATACAATAATTGTTCTTTTGTTTCTGGCTAATTTTGCCTCACCAATGTCCCACTGGTTCATTCATAACACTTCATGCTTCATGACCTCATTCCTTTTTGAAGCAGCACAATATTCAGTCACAGTTATACACCATCACTCACCAATCTACTTCTAATTCAGTGTAACTTTCAGCCGACTGCATTCATTAGGCATCATGTACAATGTCCAAAGTCAATAGGTCATTAACACTCTCAATTTTAGATCATATCATTGTTCCAAAGTGAAATATATTCAATAAACACACTCTTTCCAAATAAGAAATCTAATCCTCCCCTTAATTCTTTTTTATTTCATGGGCAGGCACCGGGAATTGAACCTGGGTCTTTGGCATGGTAGGAGAGAAGAATTCTGCCACTGAGTCACAATGGCTTACCCTCCCCTTAATTATTTCCCCTTTACCCACTATTTACCCCTGCTATTGCTGTGATACTGATGATGTTTTCCTATTAAACAAAGCCCATAGTGGGCAATAGGCATTCTCTCCCTGTACCCTAGACTTAAATACTCTTTGTACATGAATCAGAACTTTTAAGCAGTTCTTGCAAGAACTAATTTATATTTCTAGTGTTAATCTGTGTGGCACATGTCTAAACAACCCCTTTCAATCTTGCCTCTCCTCAATGTGGTAATATTACTTATAGACCTACTAGAGAATAACTTTCCTTTCTAACCATTCCCTTACATTTGAGTTCAACCTCATTAGCTAACAATTCACCCATCTCTAGCTTCTATGTATCTCTAAGTCCCCTATATTCTGTATTATGAGCTTCAGTTTTTACCTTTGCCAAGCTTATAGAACTGCAGTTATACCGTGTCTATGCTTTTGTGTCTGGCTTATTTCACTCAGCATAGTGTCCTCAAGACTCATCCTTCTTGTCATGTACTTCAGAACATCATTTCATCTTATGGCTGCACAATACTCCATTGTATGAATATACCACATTTTTCAATCCACTAATTTGTTAATGGGCATTTGGATTGTTTCTATCTTTTGGTGATGTGAATAATGCTGCTATGAATATCAGTGTGCAAATGTCTGTCTATGTCATTCCTGTCAACTTTTCTGGATATATACCAAGTAGTGCTACTCACTGGGTCATAGAGCAACTCGACATTTAGTGTCCTAAGGAACTGCCATACTATATTCCATAGTGCAATACCATTATACATTCCCACCAGCAGTGCATAAGTGTGCCAATTTCTCCACATTCTCTCCAACATGTATAGTTTCCTATTTGTTTAATAGCAGTCATTCTATAGGTGTGAGGAGATATCTCATTGTAGTCTTGAACAGCATTTCCTTACAGCCAATGAAAATGAGCATGTCTTCATGTGCTTTTGAGCAATCCACATTTAATCCTCATAAAAAATGCCCATCCATATCTTTAGCCTACTTTATAATTGGGTTGTTTGTTGTTTTGTCTTTGAGTTGTATGATTTCTTTATGTATACAGGATAACAACCTTTGTTAGCTGTGTGATTTCCTAATATTTTCTCCCATAAAGTTGGCTGTCTCTTAACCTATTTGAGAAAGTCTTTTGAGGTGCAGAAGAATTTGATTTTGAAGAGTTCCCATATATCTACTTTGTTGTTGTTGCCGTCTGTGCTTTCGTTATCAAGTTTAGGAAGCTACCTCCTATGACTAAGTCTTGCAGATGTCCCCTTACATTTTCTTATAGAAGCTTTATGGTACCAGTTTTTATATTTATGTTTGATCCACTTTGAGTTAATTTTTGTGCAGAGTGTGAGGTAAGATTCATCGTACATTTTTTGGCTATGATGTCCAGTTCTCCCATGCCCATTTATTGAAAAAAGACTATTGTGTCCCATTCAGAGGATTTGGGAGTCTTGTCAAGGATCTGTTGACCATTGACAGGAGATCTATTTCTGAACTCTTGATTCAATTCCATTGTTCAATACTTCTACCTTTGTGCCAGTCCCGTGCTGTTTTGACCACTGTGGCTTTATAATAAGTTTTAAAGTTATGAAGTGTTAATCCTCCCACTTTGTTCTTCTTTTTTAGGATGCTTTTAGCTATTTGGGTTCTCTTTCCCTTCCAGATGAATTTAGTAACTAGCTTTTACAAGTTTTCAAAGTAGGCTGTTAGTATTTTGATTGGGACTACATTGAATCTGTAGATCAATTTGGGTAGAATTGACAATTTAACTATATTCCACTTTCCTATCCATGGGCAGGTAATGTCTATTAAGCTATTCAGATTTTCTTTGATTTGTTTTAACAATGTTACATAGTTTTCTATGTAAAGCTCATTTACATCCTTAGTTAAGTTCGTTTCCAAGTACTTGACTCTTTGAGTTGCTATTTTGAGTGGATTTTTTTCCTTACCTGACTCCTTAGTTAGGTCATTGCTTGTGTATGGAAACATTACTGATTTTTACACATTAGTTTTATATCTTGTGCCACCTTGATGAATTATTTTATTAGCTCAATTGTCTTGTAGATTTCTCAGGATTTTCCTAGTACTATGTCATCTGCAAATAATGAAAGCTTTACTTCTTCCTTTCCAATATGGATGTGTTTTATTTCTTTGTCCTGCCTCGTTGCTTTGGCTAAAACTTCTGTCATGTTGAATAATAGTGTTCAATGGGCATACATGTCTCATTCCTGATCTTAGGGGGAAAGCATTCATTCTTTCTCCATTGAGTACAAAAATGGCTATCAGTTTTTCATGTATGTAGTTTATCATACTGAGAAAGTTACTTTTGATTCCTATCTGTTGAAGTACTTTTTTCTGAAAAGGATGTAGAATTTTGTAGAATTCTTTTTAGCATCAATCAAGATGATCACGTGATTTTTCTCTTTTTATTGTTAATGTGTTATATTACACTAATTGATTTTCTTGAGTAGAACCATCATTGCTTTCTTGGTATGAACTCAACTTGGTGCTGGTGTATAATTATTTTAATGCATTGGTGGATTTGATTTGCTAGTATTTTGTTGAGAATCTTTGCATCTATGTTCATTAGGGATGTTGGCCAGTAATATTCTTTGTAATAGCCTTTTTACCCAGTTTTGTCATTAAAACGATATTAACTTCATAAAATCAGTTAGGAAGTGTTCATTTTTCCTTTTTTTGGTAATGTTTGAGTAGGATTGGTGTTAGTTCTTTTTGGAATGTTTAATAAAACTCCCCTGTGAAGCCATCTGGCCCTGAACTTTTATTTGCAGAAAGATTTTTGTTGACTGAATGTCTTTGTTTGAGATTGGTTTGTAGAGATCTCTTATTTCTGCCTGAGTCAGTGTAGTTTGTGCATTTTCAGGCATTTCTCTTTTTCATCTACGTTGTCTAGTTTGTTGGCATATATTTGTTCATAGTATCCTCTTATGAACCCCTTTTTATTTCGGATTCATTTTATTTGCATCCTCTCTTTTTCTTTGTTAGTCTTCCTAGTGCCCATCAATTTTATTGATTTTCTCTAAGAACCAACTCTTGGTCTTATTGATTCTTTTTATTGTTCTTTTGTTCTACCATTCACTGAACTCTGCTTTAATCTTTGTTACTTTCATTCTTCTATTTGCTTAGGGACTAGTTTACTGTTGTATTTTTGCTATTTCTTGTTTTTTGATATAGACATTTAGGGCAATAAATTTCCCTCTCGTACTGTCTTTGTCACATCCCATTGGTTCTGATAAGTTGTATTCTCATTTTCATATAGTTACTGATTTCTCTAGTAATTTCCTCTTTGACCCACTAGTTATTTAAGAGTGTGTTATTTAATCTCCATATATTTGTGAATGGTCTCATTCTTTGGTGGTTATTGAGATGCAGCTTCATCCCATTGTTATCAGAGAAACCTCCTGGAATAATTTCAATGCTTTTAAATTCATGAAGACCTGTTTGTGCCCCAGGATATGATCTATCCTGGAGAATGTCCCAGGAGCACTAGAGAGGAATATATATGCTGGGGTTTTGAGGTTTAATGACCCATACATGTCTGTTAGGTAGAATTCATTTATCAAGTTGTTTACCATCTCTATTTTCTTGTTGATCTTCTGTCTGGTTGTTCTATCTACATGAAAGAGTGGTGTATTAAAGTTTCCTATTATAATTTTTGAAACTTATATCCCTCCCTTCAGTTTTACCAATGTCTGTCTCATGTGGTTTGTTGCTCCTTGATTGACAGCATAAATATTGTGATTGTTATTTTTTCATGGTGAATTTCCCTTTAATTAATATATAGTGTCCTTCTTTGTCTCTTATGATGTGTTTACCTTTAAAGTCTATTTTGTCCAGTATTATTATCATTGCTTCTTCTTTCTTTTGGTTACAATTTGTGTGGAACATCTTTTTCCACTCTTTTACTGTCAATCTATTTGTATGCTTGTGTCTCAGGGGAGCCTGTTGTGAGCAGCTTATAGCTAAATTATATTTCTCAACCCATTCTGCCAATCTCTATCTTTTAATTGGTAAGTTTAATCAATTAGCATTCAAAGTTATTACTGAAAAGGAGTTTCTTGAATCCACCACCTTATCTTTTGGATTACGTTTCTCAGATCTATATAACTTTTTCCCTCTATCTCTTTGTATCCTTTATGTTACCCTTATTGATACTCTTTAATAATGTGCCTTCCTCCAGCTTCCTTATCCTTTCTTTTCTTTTTAATCTGGCAGAACTCCGTTGAGCATTTCTTGTAGAGCTAGTCCCTTCTTGACAAATTCTTTGAGGATTTGTTTATCTGTGAAAATTTTAATCTCTCCCTCAGTTTTTAAGGACAATTTGGCTGGTTACAGAACTCTTGGTTGGAAGTCTTTATCTTTCAGGATCTTGAATATATCATACAACTGCCTTCTTGCCTCCATAGTGCCAATTGTGCCATCTGAACATAGTCTTACATGGCTACCCTTATATGTAGTGGTTTGTTTTTCCCTTGCCAATTTCAGGATTTTCTGCTTCTCTTCAATACTTCCAAGACTGAATACCATGTGTCTTGGGAAAGGCCTATTTAGAATCATTCTGTTTGGAGTTTGTTGATCTTTTTTGACTTGTATATTTATGTCCTTTATAAGGGTTTAGAAGTTCTCCCCCATGATATCCTCAACTACGTATTCTATCTCTTTACTGCTCTCTTCTCCTTCTGAGACACCGGTGATTCTTATATTTGCATGCTTTGATTTATCCATCAATTCCCTGAGATCCAGTTCAAATTTTACATCTTTATTTTTCTTTTGCTACTTCCTGTTTTGAGTGTTCAAAATCAGTTGTCCTGCCTTTTAGTTAGATTTTTCTTTCTTCTGCCTCTTCAAATCTGCTATTGTGTTCTTGAGTATGTTTTTTTTTAATTTGGTCAAAGGAAATTTTAATCTCTGTGATATCTGCTATTTTTCTATTTATTCTTTCAACTTGCTCTTTATGTTCTTCAACAGCCTTTGTGATCTCCTTTATGTCATTAGCCATCCTTCTTATTTCATCTAGTAGAGTGAAGTGAATATTTTTGATTAGCTATTCCAATGTCTGTGTCTCCCCTGGTGTTTTAATTTACTTGTAAAGCTACGTTACATCTGTCTGCATCATAATATTTTTAGTGATCTTCTGTTGTCTTTGTGCCACCTAAATGTCTTGATTGGTTTACTTTGGAAGTTGATTTGTTTCAGTAGTCTAAAGGCTTGTATTTGTGAGTTGATATGGGGTTGGATACAGGGCACTGGGTAGGACACAAAATGCAGTGATGCATTGCAGCTGTTATAGGTACAGGTTGTGGATTCTAAGCTGGTGCCCTTGAGCATGGGTGCCCAGTGACTGGGGTTGGGGGGGCTGTGCAGGTGCATGGGTCTGGAGGGTAGGGTCCTATTGTGTGCTGGTCTCAGTCATGGGGCCCTTTGTGCACATGTGTAGAGTTATGACAGCAGGTGGGCATTGTGCCTGCATGGGCTGTGGATAGATGTTACCTGAGTTCACAGATCAGCATTTTCCCAAACTTGGGGGGTGTGAGTAGGGATTTGGGAGTGTTGCAAACATATGTACCTATGCAAAGAGCTCAGGAGGGGTGGGGTGGAGTGGCATGACTGTATGGACTGTGGGCAGGTGCAGCTTGGCTATGGAGGTAAATGCCAGCAGCCTTTATGTGCTGGCGACTGCTTGCAGCCTGCAGAGACTGGGAGGCAGGGCTCAGGAGAGGTGGAGCAAGAATGTGATTGCACCAAAAAGGTGAGTAGGGCTGCCCTTGGGGTGTGGTTTTGAGGCTGCTACATGGGAGGTGTTGGCGGTGTGGAGGTACTTAGAGCTCAGAGAATAGGGACAAGTGACAGGGTTCAGGTCCGTGGGGTGTGGTGTGAGTTACGGGTCACAGAGCTATTCTGATAAGGTAGTGAGTTCAAGGAATATGGCTTAGCTTACTTCCTAGTACCATTTTCCTGTTTGTGCACTTCTAAGGGCTCCAGGCTTCTGCATTAGGCTCTTTGCACCAACCGGAGAGTCTCTGGTTTTCTGCTTCTCAATTCCTTGGCTTTTGCAATCAGCGCCACACTTTGTGTTGCAGAATACCCTCCCAGGTACTTACACCCTGGAATTTCCTTCTCAGTCACCCTTCCATCTCTTCTTTAGCTATTCCTTGGAGCGGGATTGAACTCAATCTATCCTACTCTGCCATCTCCCAGGAATTTTGCATTAACTTTATAAATGGTCTCAGAAGTTTTCTTTGGATCAAAAGCTAAGGCATTGTTATCATGCTAGTTGTATCTTGTATTTAAAATGTATTTATATAAATATAAATATGTGTATAATCAGATTGCATAAATTGATGATGAGATTGTAAGTAAGAGCAACATAATTTATGAGACTTTAAATAAATACATGGACCTGGTCAATGAACTCATAAAAGACAGATGGAAAAATGCAATGCTCCTGGGTTCTGTAACTAAGAGAGGGTAAGCATTTCTGCTTCATCAATTTTCCACTAAAGATACAGGATATTACGGTAGTTGAGTGACTGTGGTAATTTTTATGGATTTTTGAGAAGAGAAAAATTATGTTGAGAAGGGAAGCACTGCATGGGGGTATGCAGGAACTCACAGAAAATTTGATGGAACTTGGTGATAAATATTTCATTGCTTTCTTGAGGAAAAATAAGGAAATGAATTCTGCCAATCAATTCTGTATTTTTGGTCCAAAGAGAACAATTTCATTGGAGGAAACGGAAGAGAATGTAAAGTCATGAATGATTTATAAAGTTTCTTAATCATGAAACTTATTTCCAGAAATACAAATAAATGCAAATTATTTATTACATTTAGTATGACCAAAGACCATGTAGTCCTTTACTGGCTTGAAGAGGTGGAAACAAAGAACACTGTGAGAGGATGCAGGACAGGAAAGATGGAAGATGATATAACCTACAGAAATATACATTTTTTTCCTTACTGAATAATCCATATGTGTGGAATGCATTACCTATTTGAGAAACAGTAATTTATTTGAGATTGATCCAAGGAGGGACTGGAAAAGGATGTGTAAAATAGATAGGCCATTGGAAGAAGAAAGTTCACCATTTGATAACATATACATTAATGCTTAGAATATCCCTGAAATCAACTTATTATGGGACTCAGGTTACGATTTTTGATCTAAATCAAACACTGAGCATCAGGTTTGGGGAAATGAGAAGTTCAGCTCAAATGTAAGTGTCTTTAATTGATATTATCTTTGCAGTCAATACCTCCTTCATTATATTGTTGCTTCTGCAGCACATACTCTAAATGCAGAATGCTGTGGAGATTTGCATGGCCTCTGTGAAAGAAGGATATGCACATTCATGAAGCAGTCCATATGCTTCAACAACCAAAATTGTTAATTCAGTTGAAAGATAGAGAACAGAATAGAAAACTACCTGAGCAGTGCCTCAGGGATTTGAGGGACAGTGTGAAGACCACATAAATACATTTTAAGAGTGTCCCAAAAGGAAAATAAGAAAAGAAGGGGAAAGGGGCAGAAAGAATATTTGAGCAAATAAAAAATGAAATTCTGAACCTCTTAAAAAGACCTATATATGCCCAACAAGTGCAAAGTACTCCACACATAACAAATCTTAATAGACCTACTCTGAGACAAATGCTAATCCAAAAACGATAAGTTAGAAGCATCATAAAACATCAACCCATATGGATAAGCTGACTGCAATAAAGGGAAAGAGAGAAAAATGATAAGGCATATAAAAAACAAAGGGCAAAATAGCTTAAGTACTGCATTTACAATAATAACACTGATGTTAATGAGGTACCTAGAAAATCAAAAGACATACATTGGTAGGTAGGACAAAAAAGTATGATTCAACAGGACATTTTTGGGGCCCCAGAACACAAATACGTTGAAGGGGAAAGGAGGCAAACATATATCCCATGCATGTGCCTATCAAAGAATGAATGGAGAATAAAAAATAAAAAGAATGGATTTTTAAAATGTGATACATACATGCCACAAAAATATTATTCAAGCATAAAAAGAAGGAAACCCTGATATATGCGACAGAAATTAAACTTGAAGACACATTGAAATAAATTATATACACAAAAGGGCAAATATTCTATGATCTCACTCTTATGAAATAATTAGAACAAGAAAATCAGAGTCAGAATCTAGAATATAGGCTACCATTTGTTGGATTTGGGTTGAAAATTTGGAGTTAATATTTAATTTTACAGTATCTCTATTTAAGTTGATTGTAAAGTTTTGGAATTGGATGGCTGTGATGGTGATAAAATATTAAGTACAATTATAAGAACTGATAAGAACTGAATATATATTATATATATATATATAATGACTGTGATGAACAGGGGAAATTTTAGGTTATGTATTTGTTACTAGAATAAAAATTAAATGATAAAATGGTTAACTGAATAACATAGTGAATCCCATTGTAAAAAATCTGCTATAATTAATAGTCAAAGTATAAAAGTGTTTTTTTCATGAATTAAAATAAATATGACACACTAATAGAAGGTGGTAAAAATAGGGTGGTATATAGGAAAAATACATCAACCTAAACCATAGACCATAGTTAATAGTACTATAGACTATTTTACATGGCATATTAAAGCCAAAGGGCAAAACAACTGAAGTAAGTACTGCATTTACATTAATAACACTGGTTTTTAATGGGTTACCTACAAAATCAAAACACGTAGATTGGTAGGAAGGACAAAAAAGTATGATCCAATGTTACATTTTTTCAGCCCCGAAACACAAATATGTTGAAAGTGAAAGGATGCAAAAATATTTTCCATGCAAACGGTAACCAAAAAAAAGTTTCATCAACTGGAAGAAAGGTGCCAAATATTGCAAAGTGTCAACAATTGGTAGGTATATGGGAACTCTATACTTTACAGGATATTTATGTGAACCTACAACTTATCTGATTAAAACCACTAAAAACAACTAAGTCATAAGAAATTACACTGCAGTATAAAGAATTTAAAAAATCATATTATGTATCAATTTACATTTTATGGAAGGACTGTTTATAAACAGGTAGTCAATGTTTCTCTTTCTTGAACTAATGGCAGGCATATACTATACAATGCGAGATCAATAAAGTCTTATGTGAATGAACATTGCTTATATATCAGAGTCTTATATTTCTTAGAGAGTTAAAATAAATTTAATAATAATTGTGGAAATTAAGACTTAAAAGTCTCCCTGAATCATATTTACAATATTTTACATACTCACCGCTCAGGAAAAGATCTAAGTGCTTTGTTATTACATTTATCACAATATGAAAATACATATACGGAAGTTAATTCATTTTAGAATTGTTTTTAATTACACAATATAGGAAAAATTTGAATATCCATGCAAAGAGGAATAGGTTAATGGGTGATGGGTTATACACATAATGGAGTATATGAAACTATGGAAAAGGAACTATTTTAATTAATATCTATACAATTTAAAAATTATATTGTTAAGCAAAAAAGCACAATGCAACCAAGTATCTATAATACATATAATGCAAGAAAGACAGGAATAAAAAACAAAATACAAGCATCTTCTTATTTGCAGAGAAAAAATATCAAAATAATAACCAGAAAGGACTGAGATGCATTACTGATAGTGAGTTAAGATCAGGGAGAGAGAATGTGAGAGTAGGAATGGAACTGTGCAGGTGAGGAGGTAATAACACCATTTGAAGGGCAGTTTATGGTAATGAAACTAAAGATATGTGGCAATTCTCAACATATAAATATAGATTAAAAATTAAAATCCATCATTATAGGGGAGAAAGTCCAAATGTAATCCAAGAACAACTAATATTTTATCTAACTTTACTAGAAATGAATAACATAACCACTCAGAAGAGAATTTAAATGTAAATAACAAATGTAACTAACCGGTGAAGGCAGTATTCTTATAATATACTCTATTGTTAACATACAAATGGAGGCACATAAGCATTGTGTTCTAGTTAGAAACTCTGTTTTTCATAGAAGTATTGGTTTTCAAGTCTGAAATCACTCTTTGCATAAAATAGATCTGAACAAACAAGTAAATATATCATGAATGATGAAATTTAGATTTTTCTCTGTCAAAGAATTTACAAAATAATATGGAAAAGAGTAAAGTTAGAATAAGTACTGATGTGTTGAATAGTATCTGGATCCTATAATATCATGTTTATTATATATATATATACAGATGGAAAGAGAAACTGATGTAGGTCTGTGTACATATATCAGTACATATACATATATTTTCCAGTTCTTACTATTAATGGAGCTAAGAACAATCATGTTCTTGTAACAATCACTAAACCCATAAACCAGATTCTGCAACTTTAAAAAAAGAGGGGTGCTTTATTTTTGATAAAAGCTATGGGAAGCTAAAGAATAAGATAAACAAGGGATGCCCTGAGGTGCAGGGAAGTAAAGAAATATTCACAATTGACAAAGGCATGTATAAAGGATAGGGAAACCAACTTGAGAAGATTTCAATGGACAGAAATAGAATAATTTAAACAACAAATAAATAACAATAATATTGCATTACAACCAAAAACATAAATACTCATAAGTCCATAAGGAAGTCAATAAATATCCTCCAGAAAGAGCCAACCCTGTTGACACCTAGATTTATGATTTTCTGGCTCCAGAATTGTGAAAGAATAAATTATAAATTTCCATTGTTGTTTTTTTTCCTGCTACCTGCTTTGTAGTAGGTTTTATTAAATTCTAAGAAACTATTACACATGGAAATAGAAAATCACCACGGGGTCAACACCAAAGTTCTAATGGCTAGTGCTAACAATCTCAGTGGAAGCTAAAATTAGGAGCCAAAAGAATGATTGGTGTGCCCCTTTGAAGCTGTTATGGCATCCCAGAAAACCATGTCCTTTTCTTACTCCAATCTTGTGAGACCAGACCTGTTATTTAAGATGGAACAGTTTGGTTAGTTTCCTTCCATGGAGATTTGACACACCCTCTGTGGCTGTGGAGTTTGGGTTAAATGGAGATATGACACTATGCATCCAAGGTGGGCCTTGATTAGTTCATGAGAATCCTTTAAAAGTTGAAACACTTTAGAAAAAGCTTTAAAGCCAACACGAGACTAAGATGTTTAAGAGATGCAGAAAGAAAATATCCCTAGAGAAGCTGTTTGAAACCACAAGCTAAAGGACAAACAGATGCCAGCTTCATGACTTCCATGTAAATAGAATAATTTCTGGACATATTGGCTCTTTTTTGAATCAAGTTATCTTTCAATGGATGCTGTGGGTTAGACATATTTATGGCCTTACAAATGTAACCTTGTAACAAATAAATTCTGCATTTAAAAGTTCTTTCATTTATGGTATATTGCATTCTGGAAGCTTTATCAAACCAAAAAATGAGGAACTGGATGTTTGCTTTATGCTAAAGAAACTCCCTGCATGATACCTATTATTCACAAAGTAAATTCTCACAGCCTTACAATGGAGAAGCATGACAGACACACATTGACTAATTGATAAAAATAAACAGGAGTTATAATACATCAATATTATGTTTCTTTTCACATGATGCAAGAAGAAGGGTAAAAATCACCTGTGTAGTAATTTATCCAATAATAGAAAACCTCAGATTCATTATAAGAAAACATCAGGTATACAAAAAAGACAGGATATCTGACCATTTCTCTTCAAAAGTGATAAAGTTCTAGAAGACAAAAAAAAAAGACTGAAAAACCCTCACACACTGTAGGAAATTGAGAGGACATGACAAGCAAATGCAACACCAGATACTGGAATGATATATCCGAAGAATATTAGTGCAAAAGCTCATGAAATTCAAATCAGGTACATCGATTAATCATAGTATATCAATGTTAATTTCCTGATTTTGATATGTATTAGAGTTATATAAACAACATGAGTAAAAGCTGGGTAAATAATATAGAGGAACATTATTTTTGGACATATTTCTATATATCTGAAGTTAGGTCAAAATAAAATTTTTTTAAAAATGGAAAAATATCCTTTTTGCCTGCTGCAGTGTGTGGGAACCACGTAACTCTGCCTGAGAGTTACACAGCCTGTGTGATGGAACCCTTGTTGGGAGTGAAAGTGAGGAAATTCTCTGAGGTAGTTATCCTTGTACATTTAAATTTTTAAAGAATGATTCTTTACAGAAGCCTCGGACCCCATCTGTTACTCTCAGAAAGCTTTTATTCAAAGTTTTATATGATGTATCTGTTAATACTGGCTGGAATAAAAAATGTCTTTAGTTTGAGGTTTTACATCTTTCAGTGTTATTTTCTCTCTGGAGCCATCCTATAACCTTCTGTTAATTGTGAGCATAAACTTCAATGGTCTAAATGAATATTTGGAACCTCCTCTGTCCAGAAAATCTGATTGCTGGCGAGTCAGCAGTGAACAAGAATGAAAGCATGCTTGCTCACGGAAGGTCACAGTTGTCTGGAAAGAGTCATTCAGGGCACTCTAAAATATGCTGGAGCTTAGAGATTAGTACAGTAGGACCCTTATCATGGAAGATCATATTGAAATAAAAGGTGAATGAGAAATGTTCACCAGTGAATGAGGTTGAAAAGGCTGAGTATGAGGAAGAGTCCAGTTACATGCAGAATGTGCCCTAATGAATCAGGTGGAAAGATGTTATAAGGACCTCCACAATAAATGTGCATTGTAGGACTGAGATGTGTTAGATGAGTGTACATTTCCCATGGCAATGACTAATTTGCTCAAATATGCTAGATGTTCAAAGAGAAATATTAATTTTTTATGCATTACACATAAAATTAATGAAAACAATTCAACTCAAAGATAAATATGTACGCTTACAGGAATGCATGTGTTTGGCTTGGGTTGTCTTGTCAGAAGAGTTCAATGAGATCATGTTGACTGATAATGATCAAGCTTCCTATATTCTCACTGATGATTCTGCTATTTTTTTCTATTGATTATGGAGAGAACATTGTTGAAATATCTAAGCATACTTGCACATTTGAATAAATCTTGTAGGATAGTAAGCTTTTTGCTTTATTTACATCAAATCACCAGTATCTGGTTAATCACCATTAGTACTAGTATGTCTAATTAGTGAATTCTAAGTTCATGAATAATGAAGTGTTTCTCTCTGCATACTAAATTCTGGGAAGTTTAGAGTTAGTTCTGGTTTTCTATGGCATCATTTTGGATTCTCCAACACTATCTTTTCACTCTTATTATTGATGAGTTTTAGGTGAGATTTAGAGTTTGAGTTGATAGTGATATTAGTTGAAATTTTGGGAATGTTAATGAGGTGAATTTATTTTTCCTGTACTGAGAAATTTTATAAAAGCATTACTGAGGAATAATTTTTTACATTTGTGATCCAGTGTGATTTTCAGTTATGCATGGACCAGCACGCAGGTTACTTTATTATTCTAAGACATGCACCATGATACTTCTGGATCAGTTGATATTTGGTGACTAGATTATCACGACATAAATATCTTACTCTTCTAGCATGGAATCCTGTAATTGGGTGAGAGAACAGGTGGGGAATTGGCACATATGGACATGCAATAAACCGTGTTTATCAGTTATTATGACTGCTGTAACAAATAAACACAATAATTTACAACACAAATTTATACTCTTTGTTTTATTGAAGTCAGATTTCTAAATTATTTTCAATGGTGCAAGAGAAAGAGGTCTGTCTGACATCTCTCCCTCTGGAGTATTTAGGAAAAAATGTTTCCTTGACTGTAAACTTGAAGAAATCTATTCCTTCTGTTACTTGACTCCTGTCCCCATCTCAGTATTCAAACTCAGCAAGGTAGGATCTCACTTAGGCCACACATTCTGACATTGTATCTGCCCCAGCCTCCTTCCCATGAGGGACAAATTGGATAATCTAGTGTAGTATACCTTCAAAGTCAGTAACTTAATCACATCCTCTAGGTCCTAGTTTTCATGACAGATAATGTTCAGAAGTTCCACCCTCAGGAATATCCACACTCATCTGGAACATTGGTCTTATACATTATTGTTGGCATCGGGGCTTGTTGAAGTTTGCAAGCTGCCAGAATGTGATATAGCAAAACTAGAATGTCTTTTAAAAAGCGAATTTGATTTATTATAAGTTTACAATTCAAAGACTATGTAAATGTCTAAATACAGGCATCGAGGAAGATACCTTAAGTCAAGAATGGCCAATGCATCTGGAATATCTCTACCAGGTGGGTAGGCATGCTGATCCCTTGCAGGTCCTTTGCTCCTGGCCTCTGTTTCTGTGGAGGTTCCTTACTTCAATTCTCCAGGCCTGGCTTTCATCTCTTGGCTTTCCTTGGCTCTCAAAAGGTAGGTTTTGGCTTACTTACCATGTCATGGTGATGTCTGCTGTGCTCCCTGCATCTCCAAACATCTATGTCTCTGTTCTCTGAATGTCAGCATGTGTCAGTTCTGCTCTGAAATTTCTCTTGGCTAACTCTCTGCCAGACCTATCATTTATGTGGGCATGCAGTCTTCTGTCATTTATGTCTTTTTCCAAAATATTTCATCGTTTATAAGTTTCCAGTAAACTAATCAAGACCCAACTGGAATGGGTGGATTAAAATCTCCATTTAATCAAAGGTTATATACACAATTGGATGTGTCACATATCTGTGGAGATAATCTAATAAAAATCTCCAGCCTTCATTATTGAATTAGGATTGCAAGAAACAACTGCCTCCACAAGATTGAATCAGGATTAAAAAGTCTTTGGAGGGTGGTATATAATACTTTCAAACCAACACAGGAGTCTTATTTTTAATATATTGAATTAATCTAAATGGTCTGTTGAAACCATAGGAAAGAAAAACGTTATTAAAAGCCAAGTGTTCAGTGTATAAGATTGTAAAATACAGTTGCTTGTTCATAATTACACAGTGTCTGAAATTCAAAACCCTCGACCTAGAAATGTAAATGTAAGCTAACGTCACATTTGAAATTCAGAAAAGAATGATTTGAATCCATCAACCAGTCTGAAAAATCCATTGATGACTACTCACAGATAAGTGTTTTCTCATGTCTATTATAATTTGATATTCATGTCTTTATGTCCCCAAATAGAATGCAAGATGACCTAGAATATCTCCTTGGAAACCTTCTACCTGAGGAACATTATGGGGTTCTCAAAGCTCAATCAATGGAAAGGATGTCTGTTCACTTTAGTCCTGGAATGGAGGGGACTAGACCATTAGCACAAGCTGTTCTGATCTTGGTTGTTGCTGCCTCAGCAATCCTGTCCAGATGAGGTCCTGAAGCACTAGACTCTGCCAATTTTGCATCCAGCTCAGAGGCAATGGGGCAGGTGACTGTGTATGTGCAGCTTTCAGACAAATCCAGCTCCGGAGTGGGGTAGGTCAGCCTAAGCCTTCCTGATGCATAGGCCAACATGTCAGAAAAGAAACAAGGTTTCAGACAAACCATTGCACACAATTCCTCTCTTTCTCTGTGGACAATGTAGCATCTTGCCCAGGGGTGACAGCTCAGAAAATGCTTCCAGGGTTCCTGAAAACTGATAAGGCTCTGAACTCCCCATGGCACATCTATTCCCAGTGAAATTCTATTGACTGTACATTTGGATCATGGACATCTTCAATAGCCATGTTGACAATGAAGAGGTCAAGATGAGCTACCTAGAAGGTGCAACAAGTTGATGCTCTAGCGTCTGCTATTTTTCTCTGAGACCATGGGACACTATTCAGTGTGGAACTAAGCCTGGAGATCAAGAATTGTATAGCCTTGAGGATATGGGACATACATGGTTCATGGTTGTACAGTGTGAAAATGACATGGAGACTTTAATTTTCAATTCAGATGACATTATTCTACCAAAAAATAATATTTCCTTATCGTGATGAAACAATCATGCCATTTCAACTTTCATCATTACTGTTGTTATTATTCTTATTATTTTTTTATATTTATATTTCATTTTAATTTTATATTAACCTGAGCAGAGCCAGGTTAGAGAATTAATTCCATAGAAATAACACTACAGTGTCTGAATGTTAGCTGAATGAAAATTCATTCATACTTCTTGTCTAATCCAGGTGAACAAAATGAAGAAAACTAGTATGTGTGTGTGTGTGATCACAATATCATGTGATATAGAGGAGCATTGCAAATACATTTTCTGTATTTGAAACTTGGATAAAATACTACGTTATTTACAAAAGATGTAGTGCAGATTCCCCAGAAATTAAATCTTTTTAACGAAGAGGACCCCTGCTTCCACACATCTTCCTTGCTCATGAATCTGGGATTGGTACCTGCTCTGGTGGCTCTTGAGCACCCCCTGCAGCTCAGCCAACTCCTTCATGGGGAGGTTTGTGTATGGGCTCACATTGACTTCCTCTCACTGTGTCTCTTGCACAGTAATACACAGCTGTGTCCTCATCAGTCATGGAGTTCAGCTGAAGAGAGAACTCATTCTTGGAAGTGTCTCTAGAGGTGGAGAGTCAGCTCTTGAGTGATGGGTTGTAATAAGTGTTACCATTATAGCATATATATGACAACCACTGCAGCCGCTTCCCCAGGGGCTGGCGGATCCAACACCAGCAGTAACCACTTGCTGTGATGGAAAATCCAGAGATGGCACAGGTGAGGGACAGGGTCTGAGAAGGCTTCACCACTCCTGGACCCAACTCCTTAAGCTGTATTTGGGACAGGACACCTGGGAACAAGCAGAACAATCTTGAGACAATGGCTCAGATACATCATCCCCACTGTCTTCATTTCTGAATCCCTGAGGCACTCACATCTGAAAGCTGCCACCAGAAAGAAGAAGAACCACAAGGGCTTCATGTTCCTATACGTGAGGTCCACGATGCCCAGGAAATATTATCCAGACTCAGGAGGAACCTAAATTTAAGTAAAAGCACGCTGTGGTTTCATCTGTTCGTCCATGTGGTGATTTGCATTTAGGAGGTAAATGAATATAAAAAGAAAGGGAGTAAGGGGAGGTCCTTGTCTTAGGTTACTCTAGGAGGAGGAAGTTGGCTGAGTCCTGGCATAACACAGTCGTCCCACTGGGTTTCCCTTCACCAACCCCTGACTTCTTACTTCCAAGAAGGAAATCTGTAGGATGAGGAGTTAAATGGCACCAAGGTTTGAGAATGGCTCTGGGAATATGGTCATCATTCCCCTACTACAAGAAGTTATATATATATATATATATATATATATATATATATATATATG
>PVIY010034598.1:0-26994 GCA_004026745.1 Myrmecophaga tridactyla
TCTGACAAGTAAAATCCAAAGGATAAGACGGTAGATTCAAGAAATGCCTTCAAAGTAATAGCTTTGAATGTTAAAGACTAAACTCAGCAATTAAAAGATACAGATTGGCAGAGTGGGTTAAGAAATAAAATCCATCCATATGCTGCTTACAAGAGACTCATGTTAGACCCAAGGATACAAAAAGATTGAAAGTGAAAGGATGGAAAAAAACGTTCCATGAAAGCTGTAACCAGAAAAAAAGCAGGAGTAGCTATATTAATATTAGACAAAATAGATTTTAAATGTAAAGAAGTCATAAGAGACAAAGAAGGACACTATATTAACAAAAGGATTCATTCATGAAGAAGAAATAATGATCATAAATGTTTATGCTCCCAATCAAGGACCTCCAAAGAGCATGAGGCAAACATTGGCAAAACAGAAGGGAGAATTACATTTCAACAATAATAGTGGGAGACTTCAGTATACACCTCTATAGATAGAACAACAAAGCAGAAGCTCAACAAGGAAATAGAAAACTTAATTTGATAAACAGATTAGACCTAATAGACATAGGTAGATCATTACACCCTAAAACACCAGGATATTCATTCTTCTCTAGTGCCCACAGAACGTTCTCCAGGATAGATCATATGCTGGGACACAAACAGGCCTTGATAAATTTAAAAAGATTGGGACTATTCAAATTATTTTTCCTGATCACAATGGAATGAAGCTGGAAATCAATAACCACAAAAGACCAGAACTTTCACAAATATATGGATATTAAATAATGCACTCTTATACAACCAATGGGTCAAAGAAGAAATTGTTAGAGAAATCAGTAAAAATCTGAAGACAAATGAAAATGAGAATATGACATATTAGAACTTATGGGATGTGGCAAAGGTAGTGCTGAGAGGGAAATTTATTGTCCTAAATGCCTATATTAAAAAAGAGCAAAAATTGAGGATTTAACTGCTTACCTGAAGGAACTAGAGAAAGAATAGCAAACTAACCCCAAAGGAAATAATAGAGAAATAACAAGATTAAAGGAGAATTAAATGAATTGGAGAACAAAAGAACAACAGAATCAGCAAAACCAAAAGTTGGTTCCTTGAGAAAAATCAATAAAATCGATGGACCCCTAGTTAGGCTAACTGAGGAAAAAAGAGAGAGGATGCATCCCAGAGTATATTGAGCAGAGTATATTGGTAAAGTCCCATAAAGCCCCTTATGGGAGAAAACATAGGGAACTATTAAACTTTACCACTGGGGAAACCCCTGATACTGTGTCAAACATTAAGGACTCCCAGGTCAATAGGTCAAGCCCTTGATTTTGAGGTTTGCTCTTGTGAAGTTTATTTATGTAGCGGAGAACTGAGGCCTACTTAAAGTTATACCTTAGAGTCACTTCCAGAGGACCTCTTTTGTTGCTCACATATGGTCTCTCTCTCTCTCTAAGCCCAACTCTGCAAGTAAAATCACTGCCCTCCCCTACATGGGATATGACATCCAGGGGTGAAAGCCCCCCCTGGCAATATGGGATATGACTACCAGGGATGAGCCTGGCCCTGGCACATCTTCCTAACCAAAAGGGATTGACAATGCCTACCTGACCAAAAGGGGAGAAAGAATTGTAACAAAAAAATAAGGTTATCAATGGCTGAGAGACTTCAAATAGAGTCGAAAGTCTATTTTGGAAGCTACTCTTATGCAAGCCTCAGCTAGATATTGTTATTTATCATGGTTTGTGAAACCCCAACTAAACCATTCCTGCCAACCCTAAAGAACAAGTAGGGCTCTATCTGAGATGCTACAAAGGTTCCATGCATTATGATTACTTTCCAGAAACAAAATGGGAGAAAACCATTTGGAATTCTCCACTTGGTAGCTTCAGTGAATACTGATCTGGAAATTACCTAAATCTTCTACAGATTGAGGCGAAGCTAACTAATAAAACACATAGAGGTCATTTATCAACGATATGGACCCATGGACCCTTGACTGAAAAGGCTGAGGACTTGGCACTTGGACAAGGGCAGGGAATGGAAACCAGAGTGGAGAAGCCAAGTTTCTGCAAGGGTGCTGAGTGTTAGCCCCCGGAGGGGGTCAGTCAGGCATGGTCTGATGGACTACCTGCTGGGGGGGATATCACACCAGGGCTGCTCCATATAAAACTCTTTCTTGGCTAAGTGTTCACTTCCCCATAAGTTCTGCTTCCCCAGTTTTTATCAGGGAAAATGACATAAATCCACAAGGTGCTTGCAGACAGGACCATGAAGTGCTTTTAAGGATCAAGGCGAATTTAAGCTGGAAGACCTCCTGCTGCTTCTCTCAAAAAGCATGCACATCATCCAGAATAAGCAATGGAAGTACCCAGTCCAACTTGGATGTAAGCAGGGTTTAAACTGTTACCACAAACCACAATATGTGAAGAGAGAAAGTGGAGAAATGGCAAATGAGAGGAGGAAGGTGAGTGCATGGAGGTAGAGTGGAAATTGTAATAAATAAGCATGCAGATTTGCCCCAGAGAACCCCAGAAAGGTTTGGGAATTAGAGGTATCGGAAAATATGGGGCTGGGGGCTGACAATAGGAGACTGTTTAGAAGACAGGAGACCAGCTGGACCCCCGGTTCCCACCACCATCTGGGTACTACCCTGAGGTTTACTCTTTGGAGAAAAAGTAACCAGAAAGGTAATCAGAGGGATGGGCCTGACTCCAAGAGAGATGTGGCAGGGAAATTTAAGTTGAAGTTGACTCCGGAATGGTGAGCTGCCAGCCCCCATCCCGTCGATAATGACCTATAGAAACTGATTGTAGGAAGGGGGGTTCCCATGAAGAAAACCAGTGAGGCACAATTAACTGTACACTGAACCCACTGGTCTCTGGACTTCACACATACACAAGTGGCTCCCAATCAGCTTTTGACAACTCATAGACAGCCAAGTGCCTACAGACATTTCTGAGAAAAGCCTGAGACATTTAAGGAGTGACCCAAACAAACAGACTGAAAAAAAAAACATTAAAAAGGGAGCAGAACTCCTGGAATCTATAATTCCCGGAGGCTTCCTAGGTCAGATAACTCCTGAAACCCAGAGGGACCAGCCTCTCCAAGATTATCAATTAATTACTTCCCTCTTAGCCTTTAGTGTTGACATCCCTTCTCAACATGAAAACGTCAGAAGTGACATTGCCTAAAGATCCCTACAGATGGGAGAAGGATCCAAGGAGAAGGAGGAGGTATAACAGAGAAAATAGTATTTAACAAACAAGTATGATTGCTGAATCAATATGTTAATATTTCTTCTAGCCTCCAATATTTTGGGGCATTTAAAGGAAAAAATTGAGATAGTGGAATGGCAGCCCATGACAAACTCTGGGATCTGTTCTGTAACTATTTGTTGAAGTGTGCTTTGAAAATCATTGCTTTTTTTTCTTTTTCTTGCTTTGTATACGCTATATTTTAAAATTAAAGAGTGTTTTAAAAAAAAGGGAGCAGAAGAAAACTTTAAAGAAGAACAAAGAGATAAAAAGATAACAAGTCAGGGAGTACAGTAGGCCCAAAGTCAGATAATAGGAAGTCAAAAAAGAGAGAAAAGAGAAATTGGTACAAAGCAATTTACTTAAAAAAAAAAAAGGAAATTCCCAGCATTGAAAGACATGAGGTTTCCAATTGAAATGCTCCCTTGAGTATCCAGGACAGTGAATTAAAAACACTAAGTACATTTCACAATGCCAGGCATAAAGAGAAAATCCTAAAAATCTTCCAGAAAAGGGACAGGAAATTGGAGACGCATGTGAGGACTGAGAATAAGAATGGCATACAACTTTTCAACAGCAACATTGGCAGCCCGAAAAAAGCATGGGTCAGTCAATGCCTTCACAATCCTGAAGGAAAATGAGTTTTATTTTTTTGGCATGGTGGGGGGGCGCACCGGGAATCGAACCCAGATCTCCAACATGACAGGTGAGAACTCTGCCACTGAGCCACTGTTGCCCGCCCTGTATTATGTTTTTAATACAAAACTCTAGTAAGGATAACGAGACATAAAATATATAAACACACAAACAAACTTTTCTACCAAGTTATGTAAAAAGTGCCCTGGCTGGAACTAGGTTGACTCCCCTACACACCCAGGAAAAAAAAGCCCAAAGGAAGCACTGGGCTGGAAACACGGAAGGACCAACTCATCCCTGAATATCCCTCTGTTTTAGTTTGTTCAAGCTGCCAGAAATGCAATATACCAGGAATGGGTTGGTTTTTATAAAGGGAATTAATTATTAAGTTACAAGTTTACAGTTCTAAGGCCATAAAATGTCCAAACTAAGTTTTCTCTCTAAGTGTCTGTGGACCTTTGCTTAGCTCCTCCGGGACACAACTCTGGGTTCTGGCTTGCTTAGCATCTCATGGGAAGGCACATGGTGATGTCCATGTCCGGGCATCTGCTTTCTCTGTCGGCACTCTAAGCATCTCCAAATGTCTCTGTCTCTGTAGGCTCTAAAGTTTCTCCAAAGTGTTTTCTTTTAAAGGACTCCAATAAACTAATCAAGACCTACCTTGAATGGGTGGAGCCACATCTCCGTGGAAGTAATCTAATCAAGAGGTCATGCCCACAACTGAGTGGAAACAATCTCAATTCTCCATGGAAACAACCTAATCAAGCATTTTCACCCTAAACAATAGGTCTGCCCCTACAAGACTGGATTAGGAAAAGAAAATGGCTTTTCTGGGGTACATAACTGTTTCAAACTAGCCCTCAAGAAAGGTCAATAGCATCAGGAATGCCTCTGTCAGCTGGGAAGGCTTGTGGCTGGCATCTGCTGGTCCTCTGGCTTCTGGTTTCAAACAGCTTCCTTGGGGGCATTTTCTTTCTGCATTTCCAAATGTCTCTGTGCTGGCTCTGAGCTTTTTCCAAAATGGCTCCCTCTTAAAGGACTCCAGTAAGTGGATTAAGACCCACGTCGAATGGGCAGAAACATATCTCCAAAGGTCTCACCCATAATTGGGCGAGTTACATCTCCATGGAAGCAACTTCATCAAAAAGGCCCCACCCAAACAGTAAGTCTGCTCCCACAAAATTGGGTGAGTTTTAAAAGAACATGGCTTTTCTGGAGTACATAACAGTTTTACGCCAGCACACCCTCTGTACTTGTCTGTACAAGCACCTGTAATGTTTATACCTGACCTTAACTGCCATGACCCGTATTCAAGTAGAGGGAGGACTGCAACACAGAGATGCAAGAATTAACCCTTGCCTGCACACTCAAGCACATTTCCTGGTTTTACTGATTCATTCACTGAACCCCCACTTTGTACAAGCCCCATGCTGGGTGCTGAAATGTAAGGAATAGTTAGAAGTGCTAAGAGGTCCCTGATCTCAGACACTCACAATCTACTCAGAGGAGAGAGACCTGGAAACGAATGATTACAGCCAATTCTGCGAAGTCCAAAATGAGAAGCACATGTGAAAGGAAGACAGGGTCAGATGAGAGGGGGTAGGAGACATCCCAGGACGGGGGATGTCTCCTATCCCCTGCTCCTCCTATGCCCAGTGGTTACGCACAACTCAGTCTAAGGTTGAAACCCAGATATTCCATTTGCTGGTTCTGGGACTCCGGGGAAGTCATTTCCTAATCTCTAAGCCTCGATTTCTCCTTCTGTAGAATGGGGATGATGATAGTGCTACTGCCAACTTCAAAGGGGTATTGCATGAATTAGAACAGTGCCTGACACAAAGTACGCTCTGTGCAAATGCTAGCTATTATCAGGCCCAGCATGGGTGTAGGTGACACATTCCAGGTCTGGTCCCATCCACCAGGGATCGGTTCTATGGTCAAGGGTAGGAAAAATAAGGTGGAGGTAAGAAGCCCTGGAAAGAGACTGCAGGGTGGAGGGTCAGGAGGGAAAGTCATCCTCTGTCCAATCCTGGCAAAATTTTGGGCATGTTTGGAAGCAGTGTCATCTGGAACTTCATACTCCAGTATGCATCAAATACAAGAAAAATCTTTTTCTCAAGCCATGCTTTGTATTGGTGACAGTTTGCTTGAATGTACAAGCAACATGGATTTTTCCCTAGGGTTTAGTTTCCTTGTGTGTAAAACAAGAGGGCTGTACTAGACTCATTCAAACTATTTTTAAATCACTAAACAGGCGTCAGGCTTTATAGGTAATCTCTCGGGTCCATTCCAGTTCTGATGTTAGCATTTATTTTAGGATCTCCTTGTTGGCAGGCTCTTAACGTGTGCAAATAGCACGGGGTTTGGAGGCAGTTCTGGGTTTAAGCCTAGGCTTGTCCCAGACCGCTCCCTTAACTCCAAGTGGCAATTTCATTCCTCAACTAAAAGAGGAGGGTAATAAAATTCACACCTCATAGGATTATCATAAACATGAAATAAAATGTTGAACGTCAAGATTCCTTGTATGAGAATACAAGTCATACATATCATTGCTATTAAAAAGAAAATCGCTGGAGCACATGCACAACAGGAGAGAAAAGTCACAAGCCAGGAACAGGAGGCTGTGGGTTGAATTGTGTCCCCCAAAAGATATCCTGAAGTCCCAACCTCCAAGACCTTTGAGTGAGACCTTATTTGGAAACAGAGTCTTTGCAGATGTCATCAGGCGAAGATGAGGCCAGACTGGAAAGGGTGAGTTCTAATTCAATGTGACTGGTGTCCTTATAAGGAGGGGGAGATGTGGAGACAGGGGGACACAAAGAGATGCAAGCAGCAACTAGAGTTAGGCTGCCACACGCCCAGGAACACCTGGGGCGACCAGCAGCAAACAAAGGCAAGAAGGAGCCTTCTCCAGGGCCTTCAGAGGCAGCACAGCCCTTGATGTTGAAATACTGGCTTCCAACACCGTGAGAAAATAAATCTGTTATTTGTGAGCCACTCCGTTTGGGGCGCTTTGCCACAGCAGTCCTGGAAAATTAATGCAGAGGCCAAGGAGCTTTTGTGTGTGTGTGTGTGTGTGTGCTTTCTGCAGCCAGTAGAGCCCGGCAGGTCCGCAAAACAAGTACTGCAGGAAGGAATGCTTAGATAAGGGGGCTACACTACATCCATCTCATCAGCCCAGGCTGGGGGGTTGTGGGGCTGTGTCTTAAGCCCCACCCCACCACCACCCCTCCAGGGGAGATGCTATTACTGTCCTCAATTTGTAGTGGAGGAAACTGAGGCTTAGAAAGCACCCCCCACGCCCACTCCAGTTCCTTAGGGGTAGATGCAGCCCGTCCTGCCTCCAATCCTAAATGCTACCCACTTTTAAAATGGGCACTGCAGTGGGTGATTGCAACTGGAAAAATCAAAGGAGGCTTTGGACTTTTGCCATTCCTTTGAGTATTTATTTGGCTAAAATGGGGATGTTCCCAGAGCAAGAATCCGGTCTCGATTTCTTCGTTACCTCCCTCCAGTACCTACACCCTGGGGATTCAAATTTAGGACTAGCCTGTTCCCATCTTCCCCTAGGCAGGCTTCTCTGGCAGAGGAATTCTCCCCTATAGCTCTAGCAATTGTGGTTCCCACTGTAGGCAGGGAGCATTTCACAACAGGGTCAGAGGCAGGTTGGAATACTTGCTGTCCGACATAAGCCAGCAACCTAGAACAACATATGCCGGGCAGTTTTAAATGCAGCTCTGACCAGGAGCTCCATGTCAACCTGGAGACGGACAGACATGCCAGACATCTAGTGAGGGGGTCTCGTGCACGTGGCTCTGGGTGGCTTTTCTCGCAGCACAGTCTGTGTAACATGCAGGGCAGACTTGTCAGGGAAATCATCTTGGTGAGAGGAGCACAGCATATGCAGTCCAAGATTTTCCTTCACCCTGGCCCTGTCGGCTCCACGAACAGAATCAAGATCTGGACATTTCTCAGGGGCCAAGAATCTTATGAAGTTACTCAAATACCAAATGGGAGCCTCTCTGGTCAGATTTCCCTGCATAACCCCTCCCTCGGAGGCCGTGACAAGTGAGGGAAGAGACCAGTTTGTTGAAAATCAAGCAGAAAGGACAAGACTTTTACAAAAGGGCTTTGTGGAACAAAGCAGTTGAAATGATTATTTCAAAGGCTGGCCAAGCCTCTTCCCCTTTCCTCACTTCCCCCCAAACATTTCAAAATGCACTCTGTGCAGAATAGGGTGGGGCTACCCCAGAAATTCATTGCCAACGGGGAGGGGCTTTCTGAAATGCCTCTGTTACAAGCAGCACCAACTGTCATCCTCTTTGGAAAGGGTAGGAGCTGCTTTCCCATTTTATTCTGAAGATAAGAAAGAAGTCAGTCTACAATCAGACAGACAGACAGACACTCCTACACGCGCAGTTCTTCACTTCCCACTGTGGGCTAGGAAACCAAAAGGAGCTCTGGGCCTGCCTGCACCAGAGGCATTCTCACTCCTAACCTACTTGAGGACACTGGACTCAGAAAATGTGATCCCATTCCATTGCCAGGGCTCTAGAAAATCAAGGAGCTTTGAATGAGAGAGCTGGAGGGCACAGGGCAAGCGTGGGCTCCTCTAAAGGGCACTTCCACCGCCCAGCCTTGGTGGAGGAAACTCGGTGGAGGAAAGAGGTGGAAGACTGGGGGGATGTTTATAAGGGAGGCAGGACACAATGGGCTGTATTTCCCAGGTGGCCTAGCCTAATGGTTTGCTTTGTGCAATTGGGCATAAGGCCTTAAAAGTAGGGCATGGGACTCCACTTTCAAGAAGATCTCCTCTGTACTTAAACCAACAGCCAGTTCACAGGCTTGGGATTCCAGGCTGCTCTGACACCTGGCCCTGAATTTGCTGGCCACGTATCAGGATAGGCAGCAGGCTCCTTTTCTTTGAGGCTTAGCCCTTGAGAGTGTCTGCAAATGCCCCCCAGAACTCCTTCCAACCCTGTAAGCACATGCTGCTTCTTTACACGAGAGGAGGTCTCTTTCCCCTTCTCCTTGGATCTGAGTTGGCCCGATGGCTTGCTGTGACCAGTGAGAATTCTGTGGAAGTGATGCTGGGTGACCCATGAGCCTAGACCTAAAGAGGCCTTGCAGCTTCCCTTCTGCCCTCTTCGAAAGTACCAGGAAAATAAGCTTAGGCCAGAGTAAGAACAATGAGAGCCCACAAGGAGAAAGAGTTCTCAGCCTTCCCACTGTCTCCAGCAGTTCTCTGGACACATTGGGTAAGGTCACCTTGGGCCTCCTAGTCCAGCCCACACCAGCTGCCAGCTGTATGCAACCACGTGCGTGAACCCAGACAAGACCAGCAAAGACCACCCAGCCAGCCCAAGAAATGCAGAGAAATACACTGGTGTTGAAGTAACTAAGTTTGGGGATGACTTGATATGCCGCTAATTCATAAGCCCTTGACGCCAAGGCGACTGTCCCTGGGCAAGGGGTAAGCCCTGATACTCCAGGCCTGGTAGCTGAGCTCTATCAATGAGCTTTCATGGGCACAGTCATCTGGATTGCCCTTTGTTTCCTATGTCCTGGGACATAGTCACCTTCACCTGCCCAGTCAGCAATGCCGAGGGGTAACCAGTAAAGAACATCAATCCTGGCGTAAAGTCACTTCCTTCAAAGCTCTGCTAATAGTTTCTGCTATTGCAGAAAATAATCTGTCTGTTACACTGAAAGAAGTGGAAAAATTGAGAAAGTTAGTATCGGTCCTTTCCTGGGCCATTCTGAGATAAGCGATTATATCCTGCAACTGAAAGGACAGAAAATAAAATTTAAACATCATTAAGCCAGTTCAGACACACATCTGATGATAAAGAAACTAAGCTATGCTAAGGGTAATGCTTTCATTCCAGGATTCTTTTCAACCCTTCACCTTCCGAACACGAGGCCTGGCACGAGATCCCGGAGATACCAAGTTGAGTAAGATTGCCCTGAAAGCACTTCCTGTTTAAGGAAGAAAACAAACAGGTAAACATATGCCATGAGTCATCATGGTAGAAGCACACCAGCACGTGTTTAAGACCAGAAATGACAGGCTTTTTGTGCCTTTGTACACACAAGAATCTATATGCGCAAATGAACAGTTTTCCTTATATATGTACAAATGGACATTTTCCCTTAAAAACCTTCATCTTGGGGGGCATTCCTCGTTTTCCAATACTGCTGCCCCTTCCTACGTCCTCTGCTAGAATGACTTAAAATAATGTCCCGTATAAGAAAATGCCTCCCTGCATTATACCAACAGCCTGGCCTCTTTCAGCAAATTTGGAAATGAAGGACTTTTGGCTCTTTAAGGAAAAAAAACAAATATTTGAGGAAAAAAAAAGTAATCTCTGAAAACAATTAAAATACATATGTCTTGACTCCGAAGGGTGTGGACCTTCCTGGCAATTCCTTCTGTAGACAGAAATCCTAGAATGAGCTGGGACTCAGCATCAAGGGATTGAGAAAATCTGGACCAAAGGGGGAAGAGTGAAATGAGACAAAATAAAGTGTCAGTGGCTGAGAGATTCCAAACCAAATGGAGAGGTTATCCTGGAGGTTATTCTTACATATAATATAGTTATCACCTTTTAAGTTAAGGAGTAATGGAGAGGCTGGAGGGAACTGCCTGAAAATGTAGAGCTTTGTTCCAGTAGACATGTTTCTTAAAGATGAGTGTATAATGATACAGCTTTCGCAATGTGACTGTGTGATTGTGAAAACCCTGTCTGATGCTCCTTTTATTTACCTTATCGACAGACGAGTAAAACATATGGATTAAAAATAAATAAATAATAGGGGAAACAAATGTTAAAATAAATTTAGTACATTGAAATGCTAGTGATCAATAAGGGGGCGGGGTGAGGGGTATGTTACGTATGCATCTTTTTCTGTTGCCTTTTTCTTTTTCTGAATTGATGCAAATGTTCTAAGAAATAATGAATATGCAACTATGTGATGATATTGTGAATTACTGATTATATATGTAGAATGGAATGATCATAAGTTAAGAATGTTTGTGTTTGTTGTTATATTTTTTAAAAAATTTTTTAAATTAATTAAAAAAGGTCTTTAAAGAGGGATATTATGTGGAATGTTCTACACACTTTAAAAAGACACTCAGGTCAATATGAGGAAGAGCACCTGTGGCTTCTCCCTCACTGCTGTAATGTCCAAGCTCTTTTGACCTGTCCTTAGCACAATATCTCCTTTGCACGTGATGAAGGCACTGAGACACTGGCTTTTCTGTGGCTTCAGAACTCCCATCTGTTCCACGACCCCAAGACTTGGGAGTAAGCTTCCTGGGCACAGACCTTGTTTGTCTAACCAAATAGGATGCCACTAACATCTGCAGCTAGACCTGCTTACTTCTGATTAACCTTACTTTACCCAAGTACAGGTCTTAGGTAAGCCTACCATCCAAGCAGCCCCTTTTGGCAAGTCAGAAATCCAACATGGAAGGAGGAATGCAAAGATTGAATGGGGGAGGCAGGAGACGTCTCCAACCCACTCAGAGGCTCTGGCAGTTCAAAGAATGTGTATGGTGTCACTAGAGATTTTCGACTCAAATATCCATGCCCAACACTCTATTATGCAAATTTCTCTCAAGTTCTACAGACACCTAAGTTCAGGAGTGAAGGATGAAAGGCCATAGAGAGCAAACATGGGAATGGAGGTCACTCAAATCCATTGCTGTTTTTTTCCTCTAGGGACCAGCACTGCAGTGACTAGTGGAGACTTATCCCAGCAGCTCTTCGTAAAGAATGAGCCCCCCTACAAATCTGCCAGTGTGGGCTCCCAGGCAGACACTGCCAAGACCGGACTCTCCATTCCCTCCTTTAGAAGCGGATGCCAAACCCAACCTCCGAAGCTTACCTAGATAGAATCATCGCTTTTTAGCCAGACCCCAGAGGTCTGAAAAGGCAAGGGGAGCTACATTCCACTAATTCCTGAGGACTCAGGATGTCACCCATGGACCAGTCACTGGGGGGCACATTAGAAATGCAGACTCACAGGCCCCACCCAGGGGCATACTTAGTCAAAATCTGCATTTAAATGAGGTCCCCAGCTAATTCACAGGCACATTTAAGGTTGAGAAACAGTCCTGGAGACCACCATGGACTAAAAGCAAAGGGGACCAGGACATGACTTTTTATCAATAGGTCACGCTTCTCTGTTCTGGCGAAGGGGTGGGATAAACTGGACTTGGGAGGTAGACTGCACCCCATGGCCAACTGAGGCAGACCAGACAAACCGACTTTGGCAGGCTAGCTGGGCTCGGGATTCGGACTGTGAGTTGTATCTACCCTGACTGGGCATCGAAGAGAAGAGCTGGCGTTAGGCTCCTGGCACTGGGTTTTCTTCCAGTTGGCCTCAGAAACATGTTACACTCTGATCCAGAAGCCCCGTTCCTTTCTCCCAAGAATAAACCTTCAAGGGAGGAGGAGTTTTGCTGTAGTCTTCTCAGTCGAAAGCCAGGACCAAATCAGAGTTTCTTATAAACAGTCTGCCCGGTACTTCTCCCGCAACAAAGCTTGCAGGAAAAGGGCCAGCCTCAGGGTCTAGCCTGCACAGATTAAACAGAGATTTGCACTTAAGGAACCCCAAAATGGTCAAAAAAGGTCCTGGAAGATACATCATAACAAAGAGAAAGCAAACAGCATGGGCTCTACAAGGGCTGGCTGCGAAAGAGAATTTGAGTTGAGTGCTTAAGAGGCCCTGAGAACTTCTCCTGGCTAGTTACTAATAGAAGAAAGAGTATTTCTCCCTACTCTGGCTGGCTGCTATTTCTTACCCAATCTGGGCAAACTGTGACTCTGGAGAATGACACGTTTTCAAGCTTTGGGGCCTCGGTGCCATGTTTTGAAGAATAAGGCAGAAGCATGCGCTGGGGGTGGGGCACGAACATCTACTAACCCTAATGGCTCTGACGTGTGTATTGTGTTTTGGACCAAACATACGAGGTCGCTGGATCTGGCTGTACTCGTCAGCGGTGGAGCAGCCGCCTGAGAAAATGAGCATGTGGCGGGAGGTGAGGCCGCCGCAGGCCCAGCGGGTCTCCACGACCGCCGCGCGCCACTCAGCTGAACGCGATTTCGGACAGCTTGGTGGGAAAGGCGAGCGGTGGGAGAGGAGAAAAGGCGGGTGGGGACAGAGCGAGGAATGAAGGGAAGTGGTGAGCCATGAGGATTTCATCATGCAAACAGGCGGGCAGGTTTCATCAGCGCGACTGAGCCGGGGCTCCGGGCCTGGGAGGGAATGCTTGGCTCCCCAGGGGGCAGCCTAGACTATGGCCCCCACCCGTGCCGACTCAGCTTCCTCTTCCTCATCCACATTCGGGGAGCTCACACGGCCCCTCCTCCCCCCACCCCCCGGGAGGAAGAACGTGTTTCTCTGCACGGCCCTGCGCGCGGCGCCGAGCCCCTCCGCGGAGAACCCACCCGTGGGAATGTGGGCTGTCCCACACGTGCCCACAGGCGCTGCCGGGCGCTCAGCAACCCTCCCACCAAATCTCCGATGACGGAGTCCAACGCAAAACTGGGGTACCTCGGGAAGGAAAAGGGACTCTGTTACAAGTATTGCGAGGGGTGTCCTCTCCTTCCCTGGGGTTATTTTGTTCAATAAGAGTGCCCGTCCCATCCCCTAGAAGCCGCAGGCTGGGCCTCTCCCTGATCCGTGGGACACCCTAACCCGACCCCATCCCACCCTGGAACTGTCGCGACACCCACAAGGGAAAAAGCACACCTCGGCAGGGGGCAATCAGGGAGAATGCGTGTGTTTCGGCCGAGACTGCTCCTCTATCTTTCCCAGAAGGGGGAGTTTGCAGAACTAACTCTGGGCTCCGGAGGACAATCCGGAGGGCAGGCCACCGGGGCCCGCTCACTCCCCATGGCCACCTCCGTGACCCCTCGCTCCCTCCTTAATGCCCCTTATCCGTCCGGCCCAGTGCCCGCGTCCCGGGCACAGCGTCCCCTTCCGCGAGGTGCCATCGGTCCGCCCCACGACCAGTTCCCCGGAGCCAGCACGCTGTGCCCCCCAAACACGCGCCTACCTCCCGGGGTGGTACTGAAGAGCGTGCCGCCGGGGGTGGTGCTGTAGTCCCCGGGCGGCAGCTGCACGCCATCGCTCAGGACCACCCGGCGGGTGGCCGGGATCGCCCGGCTTGGGGTCTGACTGCAGCCGTTGCCCTCCGACATGGTCTCCAGTGTACTAAATCCCGGTGCAGCAGACCAAGCGCGGCCGCCCCGCCCAGGACCGCCCCTTCCGCTCGCACCCCCCTGGGATTTGTAGTCACCGCTGTGCCGTAGCCCCACCCAGCCCTGCGCTGCTGCCTGCACGTGGGTCCCCCGGCCGCGCTGCGACCTCGGGGTCGGGGCCGTCTGTGCCCCAACCGCGGGGGTCCCGGAGCGGTCACCCATTGCCTGTCCCTTCTAAGCTAGCAGGGACGAGGTTCGGGGCGGGAGACTCCTCTAGCTTAAAGCCTCTCTGGGTTGGGGGCGCTGCGCCAGGGTCCTATCAGGCCCGGCCCACTCTGGGGACGCCTGATTTCTATCTTAAGACATCACGCCAGGTATTCTTCCCGATCTTGCTTCCTTCTTTCCCGGAGGGGATTGATTGTCATTCACTCCTCATTTGTTTATTGGGCATTCACCATATCACTGACGTTCAAGAAATAAATACGTGCAAATAAAGCAGGTAGCCCGCCTTTGGGGAGGGTGTGGGAGAAAGGCACGTGACCCAAATTGCTGTGTGATAAGGGTTCAGCTAGAGCTCAAGCGGCTACTCCAGGAACCATCTCAGCTCTGGGGGAAGGGGGAAGGATTGGTCTAAGAAGGTGACCATACTGAACCAACGTAGTTCCATTTTGAGTTGGGTCCAACCTCCAGCAGGCTGCCTGCTCCAGCAGACCCTCTTTAAATGAATAATGAAGGATGGAACTAGGGAATGAATCTTCAAAGAGGTGCAGAAGTTCCCCCAGCCAGAGAGGGAAAAATGCAAGGAGGCTGGAAGGCTTTGTTGGGTTAAAAAAAATATCATTTTAGGGCGGGCCACGGTGGCGCAGCAGGCAGAATTCTTTCCTGCCATGTCGGAGACGCGGGTTCGATTCCAGTGCCTGCTCATGCCAAAAAAAAAAAAAAAAAAAAAATCATTATAGCCTCATCTTAGAGAGAGAAATTGGGGTAGAATTGTGAAGGGCCTTCTAAATCGTTCTGAGGTGTTCTTAGGACATTATCCTTTTAAACTGTGCTGAGTTTGATAACATTTTGAATATTTTAGGTTAAGTAAAATGTATTAAAATAAATTTCGCCTTTCTTTTTACTTTTTATTTTACTTTTTAAAATGTGACCATAAGAAAAATTTTAGTGATATATGTGACTCATTATATTTCTATTGGATCGCATTATTCTGGAGTGAGGCAGTGTTAAAGCCATCCTGAAGTTATTTCCAGAACTTTATTGCCTGCTGTTAGATTGTCACATTTGGTGTCCCTGAAAAGGGAATTGTTATGAAACAAAGGTGTTGGATTTTTTGCCCAAAGTGTTTAAAGGACCAATTCCGGAGACACTAGGGTTTCAAAGAGATAAAGAGTTTATTGCCAGGCCTGAAGCAAGAGATCAGATGGCATATCGGCCCCAAAATCTGTTTTCCTGAACTGCAGTAAATCTGTGGTTTTAGAGTATCAAAAGATGGGCAGGTTTTTGGATAATGAGTGCAGTGGTTCTTGATGATGTAAGTAGAGGTGTTTTTATTATTGAGCATGCGCAGATTGATTACATGCTTAGAACATATGTAAGAAAATGGTGGCCTTAAAAAAATTAAAAAAAAGAAAAAAGAAAATGGTGGCCTTAATATGATGATGGGCATGATTTTTAGTATTATAATGAGGTCTAGGTCACTTATAAGTTAAAGTCTAAGCTTCGCATGCCAAGCAGGCCCGTCTCGGTTAGATCCAGTAATAACTTTGGAATTGGGCTGGGTTTGCTTTAGACTGATCCAGTGCCCTTCATTAATAAATGTTAGGCATGCACTTCCTCCCCCCACCCCCAAAAATGAACACATGGTGCTGCAATAACGGCACAGTCACATGGAAAAAGAGGGAAATGTGACCCCCCCCACCATACAGCATACAAAAAATATATAAAAAATAAAAATAAAAGTACATTAGGGGCTGTCGTTAGTGATCCAAGACTCCAAAGTTGAAAAACCAGATAAAATGGGTAGAAGTGAGGGTAAGTCATGAGGCTTTTATGATCACAAAGGCATAAGATAAAGGCTATACAATCATTATCAGAGGTCAAGGACATTGGATTACAGTTCAAGGATTTCAGGTCTTTCCCTCTGTTTGCTCCAATATACCAGAAAGCAAAAAGAAATACTGTTTAATGATTCAGCAACATAATCATCCCTTATATCCTAACTTCTCAGTTACAGAATCATCAGATTTTACCTGTGGCAGGTTCATTATAGATCATTCCGGACAATATTCACCCCCATCTTATTTTTTAAAAAACAGTAGAAAACTGAGGCCCAGAGAGGGGCAAAGTTTTGCCCAAGATCACACAGCCATTAAATGCCCAGTCTTCTACCTGCGAGCGCTGGGCAGTGCTTTTCTCTTTGTGCTAAGAAGTCCATCATCCCTTGGGGAGGAAATGTTTTGAAAGTGGTTTTGCTATTGACTTTTTGGATGTGCAAGTTTGGTCAGATCTGAGGCCTGGAGCTCACGGGGCTAAGAGTCTAGAGAAGGAGCCTGCTTAGAAAGCTCAACACTTGCAAGGACCTCAGCATGCAACGGGGTGGAGGAGGGGAAGAGGGGAATTACAGAGGGGTCAGAGGGCTGCTGACTGACTAGACCTGGGGTCATCACCTCCCCATCTAAGGCCAGACAGGCCCCTCACACAAAGGTAGCAGCTCCCAAGAATCAAGACACAGCAGTTGCCGTATGCTAGAAGCTGTGATTATAGTAGAAGCACTAGTCTGGGAGTCAGGAGCTGTGGGGTTGCGCCCTAGTTCTGCCACTAAAGAGCTGTTCAGCTTGGACTAGTCATTTTCCTTCTCTAAGCCATAATCTCCTTATCTGTCAAATGAGAGGATGGATTTGAAGATCTCTGAGGACCCTCTGCATTGATATTCTAGGTCTCAGACAAACTCCTTGCTCAGTTCTGTTTCTGGTCCAGTCATTTTGCCTGCAATAATTCCTCCCTCTTTATTTATCAGGGACTCGTTCATATCAAATCTTCTGATTTGATATCAGCTTCTTTAGGACAGGGACCATGTCTTTACTGCCTCTCCTTAGCAGTTACCTCTGAGAGGTCATAATAATAGTTTTGGGTGCTGCTGTAACCAAGAAATCAGGGTTTTAAGAGATGATTTTGATTATTGAATCATTATATAGATAATCCTTTTTGCTTTCTGGTATATTGGAATAGAGGGAAATACTGAAATCTCTAAACTGTAATCCAGCTGCCTTGATCTCTGATAATGATTATATAGTCCTTATCTTTTGCCCCTGTGATTGTGAAAATCTTGTGACTAACCTTCATTTGTACCCAGTTACCCAGTTTTTCAACTTTAGAGGCTTGTAATCACTAAAGACAGCCCCTAATGTTTATTAATGAAGGGTCTTGGGTCATCCCAAAACTTAACCCACCCCAAATCCAAAGTTATCTTGATGACGGAGACTGGATCTAACCAAAGTGGACCCTTCTGACACGCGCAGTAGCTTAGACTTTAACCTGCAAGTCACCTATACCTCATTCCACCATTTTCTTACATACGTTCTCTAAGCATATAATCGATCTGCGCATGCTCAGTAATTAGATCACCTCTAATTACATCATCTGGGGCCACTGTGCTCATTATCCTAAAGTCTGCCCATCTTTTTCTCCATAAAACTATCTGAATTACTGCAGTTTGGGGAGACAAATTTTGAGCTGCTAGACCATCTGCTCTCCTACTATGTGCCTAGTAATAAACTCTTTCTCTCTTTGAAACCTCATGTCTCAGGAATTAGTTATTGAGCACATCTGCAAAAGCAATCCATAGCCTTTCTCTAGTAACACTGCTGCTGAAGTCAAACATGTTTGTTTCTGTCTCTTCAAGGCTCTTTTTTCAATTATTATTTTTTATTTTCTGTTGATATATATTATATAGTCATATATCCTGTAATCATCCAAAGTGTACAATCAGTGGTTCACAATATCATCATATAGCTGTGCATTTATCATTGCAATTGACTTTTTTCTTTTTTGTGAAAAATGATATATATACCAAAAAAGCAATAAATTTGAAAGCACACCACAATAATTAGTTGTACAATAGATTTCAGAATTTGGTATGGGTTACAATTCCACAATTTTAGGTTTTTACTTATTGCTGCTCTAAGATACTGGAGACTAAAAGAAGTATCAATATAATGATTCAGCAATCATACACATTTGTTAAACCCAACCTACTCTGTATAACTCCACCATTACCTTTGATCATTCTCCCATTCTTAAGGAATATTAGGACTATGCCCATTCTAATTTTTTCCTGTTGGGAGGGGCTGTTGATAATAGGGGATAGGGGATGGAACTAGTTGATATTCTGGAGAGGCTGGGCCCTCTGCATTTCAGGACTTATCTGGTCTAGGTACCCATCCGGAGGTTGTCGGTTTCTGGAAAGTTACCCTAGTGCATGGATCCTTTGCAGAATTTTATAGAATGCCCTAGGTGTTCTTTAGGATTGGCAGGATTGGTTTTGGTTGGGGTTTGGCAAGATATGATAGGTAGCAATGTCTAACTGAAGCTTATGTAAGAGGGACCTCCAGAGTAGCCTCTTGACTCTATTTGAATTCTCTTAGCCACCAATAGTTTATTTGTTACCCTTCTTTGCCCCCTTTTTGTCAGGATGGCATTGTTGATCCCATGGTGCCAGGGCCAGACTTATTCCCGGGAGTCATCTCTCACACCGCCAGGGAGACCTTCACCCCTGGATGTCATGTCCCACATAGGGGGCAGGGCAATGATTTCACTTGCAGAGTTGGGCTTAGAGAGTGAGGTCACATCTGAGCAACAAAAGAGGTCCTCCAGAAGTAACTCTTAGGCATGCCTATAGGTAGGCTAAGCTTTTCAACTACATACATAAGCTTCACAAAAGCAAGCCTGAAGATCAATGATCAAATGATCTTGGTGATGAATATACAACTATGTGATGATATTATGAGCCATTGATTATAACCATGTCAAGGATGTTTGTATGTTTGTTATTTACAATAAAAATATTTTTAAAAAAAAGAATGAAGGACTTTAATCCTGTAAAACTTAATGTAATGCCTGGACACATCCCAGAGTATGTTAAGTAGATAATCAAAAAGTATTGGCAAAGTTCCTAGAGATTGGAGAAAAAATAAGGAACTATTAAGCTTTACCACCTGGGAAACCCCTGATATTATGTCAAGCATTAGAGACACCCAAATCAATAAGCCAGGCCCTTGATCGTCAAGAAACATGGCAATTGGAACACAGTTCTACAGTTTCAGATACTTCCCTCTAGCCACTCTAATACACCATAAATAAAAAGGGGATATCTATCTATATAATGCTTAAAAAGAACCTCCTGGATAACCTCTCAACTCTGAAATCTCTCAGCCACTGACACACTTTATTTTGTCTCATTTTTCTCTTCTCTCTTTTGGTCAAGAAGGTTTTCTCAATCCTTTGATACCAAGTCCCAGCTCATCCTAGGATTTCTTTCCCACATTGCCAGGGAGGTTCACACCCTTGGCAGTCATGTCCCACATAAAGTGAGGGAGGGCAGTGAGTTTGCTTGCCATGTCAGAGAGAGAGAGGCCACATCTGAGCAACAAAGATGTTTGCTGGGGGGTGACTCTTAGGCCTCATTTTAAGTAGGCTTAGCCTATCCTTTGCAGGGATAGGTTTCACAGGGGCAAACCTCAAGATTGAGAGTTCGGCCTATTGATTTGGTTGTCCCTGCTGCTTGTGAGAATATCAGGAATTCTCCCCATTCCCCCAAGGGGACTTTGCAAATACTTCTTTATTCACTGTTCAAATCACTCTGGAATTTATCAGGGCATCAGACTAACCTGGACGAAACAACAGAATCTCATGCACTATTCAGGGTTCCATGTACCTATGGTGTTCAATTAAATTGTCCATATAAGTTAAATTTGGAAATGCACTAGTCAAAATATAATTTTGACTTCCCCAAGTTGAATTCTTGATATTCTCACAAGCAGTGTGGACGACCAAAGCTATAGGCTGAGCCCCCAGACTTGACCCCACAAAGGATAGGTCAAGTCTACTTAAAATTTAGGCCTAAGAGTCACCCCCAAGAGAGCCTCTTTTGTTGCTCAGATGTGGCCTCTCTCTCCAGCCAACACAACGAGCAGTCTCACCACCCTACCCCTCTCTACGTGGGACATGACTCCCAGGGGTGTGGACCTTCCTGGCAACGTGGGACAGAGATCTTGCAATGAACGGAGACTCAGCATCAAGGGATTGAGAAAAACCCTAGAATGAGCTGAGACTTAGCATCAAGGGATTGAGAAAACCTTCTCAACCAAAAGGGGGAAGAGGGAAATGAGACAAAGTGTCAATGGCTGAGAGATTCCAAACAGAGTTGAGAGATTATCCTGGAGGTTATTCTTACGTATCAAGTAGATATCATCTTGTTATAAAAAGAAAAAATATATAAATTTTGCACCAAATAAACATTTCTTGCTTTAGTCTCACTCAGAAGTTGAAGTTTGAAAATATGAATGGCCATCTATTTTCAACACCCTGCAATATTGACATTCCTTAGTTCTTCCTCATGCAAAAACATCTTTTAATTTTGTACATTTAGTCACTATCATTGTACACTCTAGGCCTTCCTAAATTATACCATCTCAGTCTTTATCGTCTGTCTTTCCTTCTGGTTTCATATGTAAGGCCCTCATTCTCATTCTGGGCTCCCTGTGTTTGGATTGTTTAAATGATGTATCCAGACAGGTTGAGTTAGATTATGTGCTACAGAAAATTTAGGCTCTGGACAAAGTAAACCTTTTTTCGTTTGGTTTCAAAGAGTAGATGAGGTTCTAAAACACAGACAGTGAATTCTACCTTAATCCCAACCTGATCGGCTTCATTCTTATCTCTAAGTAACAGGTTATACATATATAAAACAGCCTCTCAAAATCCAGAAATAACAGTTACTGCTCTGGACTAAATGTGACTGCTGTAAGAGTTTACCATCCAGGCCCCCATTTTCTTTTAACTATTTTCTAATGAGATCATACAATATTTGCTCTTTTGTTTCTGGCTTATTTTGTTTTAGGCTCTTATTAAAATCTGTTAGCACAGGGCTGTTTTAGGACTTCAGCTAGAGGTCAAAAGAAAGCAAAATGAGCCAAGGCATGTTTTCTAGGCTCAGAAAAGAAAGATAAGGAGGGAAAGATGCAGGATGGGAGAAGAGATTCCAACCCATCCTGCTCTACTTGACACTGGGACATAGGGAGGGATGTGGGACTGATCTTATCATTTTAAGAAAGTGGAATTTCTCTGGTAGCGAAACAGATACACAAGCCCAGTCCTTCTGGAATGAAATGCCTCGTGAGGCTAATCAATAATATTGATGGGAATCAAGAACCATGCTGAGCAGACACTGGTTCTCTTGGGCTTGCCTCTCAATGCAACTCTGCTGAGCTAGACCACTGGGAAAGACAACCAAGAGAGAGTTCCTTTGGAAAGGGTGTCTGGGGACAGAAGTGGCAAGAACCCCAAGAGAGAGAGATGCTTCCAGATTTACTGAATCACAACTTTAGAAGAGGCTGGCTGGCCCGGCGGCTTCCATGGCTTAGCAGGCAGAACTCCGACCTGCCGTGCTGGAGGTCTGGAGTTCGATCCCTGGTGCCTCCTGCCCATATGCAAATTAAAAAAAAAAAAAAAAAACTGCTTAGGAGAGGCTGGCTTCTGCAGCCCCTTAGGCTAGGCAGGGAGAGGCAGTATGTGTGCACATGCATGTGCTTATTGCCGTAGTTACACAATTGCAGATATTATTTGATCCTGGAAATGCCCCACCTCACTTCAATGCTGGGAATCCTTCATGTTCACTTGTGTGTCCTTTTGTCATGACCCAGTAATCTTTGGTGGCTCATGTACTTTCTTGTACAGTAAGGGGTTTGCAGAAGTGCTTTTCTGTGCTTCCTGCCCCAGATGTGGATTCAGGCACTTTTTTTTCCAGGAAGTTCTGGCTTCCATTCCAGAGAGGTCTGTAGCATCACAGCTTGCAGTCATGTTCTCCTTCCAGGACAGGCACACAGGCCCTGTCCTTCTGGTAGGAAAGGCTTTGTGAGGTGAATAAATATAGTGATGGGAATCAAGAGTAGTCTTCATCAGGCCTGGAGGAACCTTGCAGGCTTGGCCAATGGCTCCATAGTGCTTGTCCACCATGACCTTGATTAGCAGGTTGGTTTCCTTTTACTCTCTCTGTTTTGTCTTTTTGGGTAGTCCTGCTAGCAGGCCCATGCCCTATGTACTCGCTGTCAGTGACTCTGTAACTCTCAGTCTTGCTTTACCTGTGAAAATCTCAATAGCAAGTCTATTTCTCACAGTAAGAACAGTGTCTTTTTTTTAATTTTTAAAATTTATTTTTTATTTAAGAAAACAAACAATACACTTAGAACCACCAAAAATGGTTATCTTAGTTAGCTTAACCACAGGCATATTTAAATAAGGCATCCATATAATCACTGTAAAGCCTGTGTTTGCATAGCAAGTTTCACGAACCATTTTAAAATTAAGGCAACAAGGAAAAAAAATCTACAAATTCAGATAGCAACGTTCTTAAATTCTAAACATTAAACACTAACTTAGAAACCACTTGATCCGCTGTCAAAACTGTAAATGTTCTTAAAAATATCAAGTAGAAAGTTCTTACAAATATCGAACAGTTTCTTTTTAAAGAGACTCTTCTATCCTCTAGTCAGCTGAGAATCTGCATGCTTCCCTTTACTCGCTGAATCCATATCTGGGGCAGGTAGTATAGACAAGGAGCCCAGAAACTCTTATTGTGCAAGAAAGACCGCTGGGGTCATGGCCAGTGAATACGTGTGCTGACAGGAAGGATTCCCGATGATACATTTGATTACTATTGCCTCTGGTAACTTTTTTTTTTTCTTCTATTTTTTTTCCCTTCTGGTAACTTTTAAATGCTAGATGCACTGTGCAGCATTCCCAGTAACAATTCCCTAGAGTTCCAATTTCTCTGAATCCTCTCTAACACTTGTTATTTTCCATGTTTTAAATAGTAGCCATCCTCCTGGGTTTGAAGTGGTTTTCATTTGCATTTCCCTAGTGGTTAATGATGCTGAGTGTCTTTTCATATACCTATTAGCCTTTTGTATATCCTCTTTGGGAAAAATATCTATTCAAGTCCTTTGTCCATTTGTTTTTTCTTTGCTTGGCTTTAATTATAAAGGGGAAGGGCTGGAGAGGACGTGGAAGCGTGTAGGGAGTGAAGTGGTACTGCTGATGGTTGTCTTTCTTCTCCTCACTGTTTTTTCCTTTTGAATTTTTATTAGAGAAGTTTTGGGTTTATAGAACAATCATGCATAAAATGCAGGGTTCCCATATACCTCTCCACCACCAACACTTGCATTGGTGAGGAAAACTTGTTACAATTGATGATAGCACATTTTTTGTAATTCTACTATTTTTTTTTTAACAGTAATTACGTTTGTTACAATAGATGACAGATTATAAAAGTAGTACTATTAACTATTGTCCATAGATTATTTAGGGGTTCCCACCCTGTATTCCTTGCCTGTTATTATTATTTTTATGCATGTCCTTATTTTATTATTCATCTACACAGACACTGAATAAAGGGGGTATGCTGGTTTGAAAGGATTTATGTACCCTAGAAAAGCCATGTTTAATTCTAACCCAATCTTGTAGGTGCAACATTTCTTTTAAACCTTTTTTCAGTACTGTATGTTGGAACCTTGATTAGGTTGTCTCCACAGAAATGTGACTCACCCAATTGTGGGTATTACCCTCTGATTGGATGGAGATGTGACTCCACCCATTCCAGGTGGGTCTTAACTAGTTTACTGGAATCCAAACAAAGAGGAAACTTTTGGAGAAAGCTTCAGAATGACAAGAGAGACAAGGGAGAATGCAGCAGAGCCATCAGGCCCAGGTCCCACACTGCCAGAGACCTTTGGAGATGAAGAAGGAAAACGCCCCTGGGGGAGCTTCATGAAACAGAGAGCACAGAGAGAAAACTAGCAGATGTCACCATGTTTGCCATGAGCCTTTCCAGTTGAAGGAGAAACCCTGAACTTCATCGGCCTTTCTAGAGTGAAGGTTGCCTCTTGTTGGTGCCTTAATTTGGACATTTTTGTAGACGTGCTTTAATTGGGATATTTTCACAGTCTTAGAACTGTAAACTTGTAACTTATTAAATTCCCCTTTTTAAAAGCCATTCCAGTTCTAGTATATTGTATTCTGGCAGCTAGCAAACTAGAACAGGGGGTGTCAGTTATACAGTCACAAGATGAAGGGTATATAGTTATACAATCATTATCAGAGATCAAAGCTACTGGATTTCAGTCCAACAATTTCAGGTATTTTCTTCTGGCTATTCTAATGCACTAGAAATTAAAAAGAAATATCCATATAATGAGTCAGTAGTCATAGTCATTTGTTAAATCATAACTTCTCAGTTACAACTCCTCCCTCTCATGTGATCATTCTCTCAATCTTCAAGGATATCTGGCCTTTGCCATGTTTTTTTTTTTTTTTTTTTTACATGGGCAGGCACCGGGATTCGAACTTTGCCATGTTTTAATTGGGCTATTTGCCTTTTTGTTGTTACATTGTAGAAGTTCTTTACATATTCTGGATCTTAAGCTCATATCTGATACATGGTTTGCAATTATATTCTCCCATTTTGTAGGTTGTCTTTCACTTTCTTGATAATGTCCTTTTTTAAAAAGAATACTTTTATTGATAAAACTTAACATACAAATATTGCATGCATGGTGTACAATCGTGGCTTACAATTCATCACATAGTTGTATATGCATCATCATGATCATTTTTTAGAACATTTGCATCACTCCAAAAAAGAAAAAAACCTCAAACATACCATACCCCTTACTCCTCCCTCTCTTTGACCACTAATAATTCCATCTACCCAATTTATTTTAACCTTTGTATCTCCTATTATTTGTTTATTTTTATCCTTATTTTTACTTATCTGTCCATACCCTAGATAAAAGGAGCATCAGACACAAGGTTTTCAAAATCATATAGTCATATTGTAAATGCTATAGCATTATACAATCATCTTCAAGCAACAAGGCTATTGGAACACAGCTCTATATTTTCAGGTACTTCCCTCTAGCCACACCAATACACCATAAACTAAAAGGGAATATCTGTATAATGCATAAGAATAACCTCCAGGATAACCTCTCGACTCTGTTTGAAATCTTTCAACCACTAAGACTTTATTTTTCTCATTTCTCTCTCCCCCTTTTTTGTCAGGAAGATATTCTTAATCCTTTGATGCTGGGTCCCAGATCATCCCCAGATTTCTGTCCCACATTGCCAGGGAGATGTACACCCCTGGGAGTCATGTCCCAAGTAGCAGGGGAGGGCAGTGAGTTCACCTGCTGAGTTGGCTTAGAGAGAAAGGCCACATCTGAGCAACAAAAGAGATATTCTGGAGGTAACTCTGAGGCATAATTTTAACTAGGCTTGGCCTAACCTTTGCAGGAATAAGTTTTAATAGAGGTGAACCCCAAGATCAAGGGCTCAGGCTATTGATTTGGTTGTCCCCACTCCTTGCAAGAATGTCAGAAATTCTCCGATTGGGGAAGTCAAATATTTCCCCTTTTCTCCTCATTCCCCCAAGGGGACTTTGCAAATATTTTTTTTTTATTCACTGTCCAAATCACTCTGGGATTTACTGGAGAATCACATCAACCTGTACAAACCAACAAAATCTCATGTCCTATTCAATATTCCATGTACTTGTGGCGTCCAACTATACTGACCATACAAGGTAAATTAGGAAATACACTACTCAAACTATAAACTTTGCACTGCATAAACACCTCCCTTTAGTCTCACACAGAAGTTGAAGTTTTAAATATGGACACTATCACCCTTTACCCAGTCTTCTGATATACCTTAGTCCCATCCAGATAAGATTCATTCATATCTCTAGTCAATGTCTGATCACTTTTTCAACTTTATAAAACAGTTCCTGTTTGGGGTACTGCTGACTCTCACAGCTTCAGAGCTCTAACTCTGTGTCTCAGGTATCATAAATACCTGAAGTTTCTGGGAAAGACTTTGTTATATACAAGCAGCTCAGTATTTCAGAATTTAGAATTAACAGTTACACCTCCTGAATATATGTGACTGCTGTAAGAATTTATAATCTAGGACCCTTTACAATAAGCCCTAGCCTTATATCCCATGCTCTTGACTTGAGTTCACTGAATTTTTATATTATAGTCAGTCCATATGATTGAGGCATGATAATATTTGTCTTTTAGGTTCCTGACATTTCATTCAACAAACAGCTCTTAAGGGTCATTCATCCAGTTGCATGCCTCACAACTTTATTTTTGCAGCTGCTCAATAGTCCATTGTATGTATACACCATAGTTTCCCCTTCCATTCCTCAATCGTTGTACCCTTAGGCCACCTCCATTCATTGTGGATCACGATCACTGCCACCAGAAGCACCTGTGTGCAAATGTCCATTTGTGTTCCGGTACTCAGCTCCTCCAGGTATATACTGAGCAACGGGGTTTCAGGATCCCATGGCAAACCCACCCCTAGCCTCTAAGGGGCTGCACCTCTCATTTCTTTACTGACAATGAATAGGTACGTCTCTTTCTCTGTATTTTCTCTAGCACTTGTTTCTCTCTCTTCATTTTTAAACAGTTTTTTTTTTTTACATGGGCAGGTACCGGGAAGCAAACCCGGGTCCTCTGGCATGGCAGGCAAGCACTCTTGCCACTGAGCCACCGTGGCCCCATTTTTTTTTTTTTTAAACTTTTTATTAATTAAAAAACTTAACAAAAGAACATTAAT
>PVIY010034599.1:0-26987 GCA_004026745.1 Myrmecophaga tridactyla
TATTTTTTCTTAAATTTTTCTCCCTTTGGTGGGCACCAGTCTGGGTTCACTCCCAATATATTTTGAGGTATCTCCTTTGACTCTGGGACCTACTAATGTTGAGATGTGTTTTTGTCATTGTTTTTTCATATGTTTGTTATATTCTCATTTTATTTAATTTTTTCCTTTTTATTTTGGGTGCACAGGCCAGGAGTTGAGCTTAAGTCTCCCATGTGGTGGGTGGCCATTCTTACCACCCACGCATCCTGGCTTAGCTTCTGTTCTGGTTTACTAGCTGCCAGAATGCAACACACCACAGATGGATTGGCTTTTAATAAAAGGGGGTTTATTTTGTTAGTTCTTCAGAGGAAAGGCAGCTAACTTTCCACTGAGGTTCTTTCTCACGTGGGAAGGCACAGGATGGTCTCTGCTGGCCTTCTCTCCAGGCCCCTGGGTTCCAACAACTTTCCCTGGGGTGATTCCTTTCTGCATCTCCAAAGGCCTGGGCTGAGCTGCAAGTGCTGAGATGAGGAATGCCGAGCTGCTTGGGCTGTGCTACATTGTGCTCTCTCATTTAAACACCAGCCAATTAAGTCAAACGTCATTCATTGCAGCAGGCACGCCTCCTAGCTGACTGCAGATGTAATGAGCAACACATGAGGTTCACGTACCATCAGCTCATGTCCACAGCAACAGAACAAGGTGCCTTCACCTGGACAAGTTGGCAACTGAATCTAACTACCACATGTCCACCCCTTGTCAACTTGGCAACTATACACATCACATTAAACAATATTAAGGTGCAAAAAAATTTATCTTCCAGTTGTGGACTTGTGAATCTCAACACAAGTTGTCTGGTGCCAGTATGCAAAGGAGGATAGTCACAGGATACAGGTTTTCATTTCTATAGAGAGAAATTGGAAGAATACAGATGTAAAATCTGCAGGGCAAACACCATTGGATTTCAAAGTCTGAAAGTCACTCATCCTTCGGCTTTAGAAAGTGGCAGTCCCACCCTTTCTGAGGGCCTATTCAGGGGTCCGCCTCTTTCCAAATCAACTTCGGGGAACATTTAGGAGACCAGCTTTTCCTTGGCTCCCCTCTCTCCAGGCATCAGGGCCACCCCTGGACTCTCTGCCATTTCCAGAGCACATGCTCAACCCCTCAACCCAAGGAGCGTGCTGTACCTTCTCCAAGGCCTGAGGCTGCACAACTCTTCCACTGCAACAAGGTGGGAGGCTCATACTCACCCTTCAGGGTAAACTCACCCTCTCCATGTATATGGGTGGGTCCACTTTCCTGGCTAAGGTTTCTTGGCTTCAGACCCAAGCTTCCATGGTTCTCACTCTGCAAACTCCAATCTCTCCCTTTTGTGTCCTTCTTTGTCAAGATTGGCAGTGGTTTCGTTTACACCTACAGTCTCTTCTAGCACTCCAAGACTTCTCTATCATTCTCTTTCAGTTCTTCCAAAATCTTCCCCTTAGCCATCCAAAACACTGTTCCAACATATCTGGTATTTGCAAACTGCAGCAGCACCCCACTCTCCAGTACCAAATCTGTTCTAGTTTGCTAGCTGCTGGAATGCAACACACCAGAGATGGATTGGCTTTTAATAAAAGGGGATTTGTTTTGTTAGTTCTTCAGAGGAAAGGCAGCTAACTTTGAACTAAGGTTCTTTCTTATGTGAGAAAGCACAGGATGGACTCTGCTGGCCTTCTCTCCAGGCCTCTGGGTTCTGACAACTTTCCCCAGGGTGATTCGTTTCTGTACCTCCAAAGGCCTGGGCTGAGCTGTGAGTGCTGAGATGAGGTATGCTGAGCTGCTTGGGCTGTCCTATGTTGAGACTCTCATTTAAGCAGCAGCCAATTATGTCAAATGTCATTCATTGCAGCAGGCCCGCCTCCTAGCCAACTGCAGATGTAATTAGGAACAAATGAGGTTCACATACCATTGGCTCATGTCCACAGCAACAGAATTAGATGCCTTCACCTGGCCAAGTTGACAACTGAATCTAACCACCACAACCTTCAAGATAAATTGTATCCATGAGATACAGACCTTGATTTGGTAGGGAATAATTGACAAACCAGGTATAAAAGTAAACTCTCAATGCAAAACTAAGTAGATACAAAACTTTAGATTACTGAAGGAAACCAAATTGCAAAAGAGCCACATCAAAATAATTAAATGCCCTGAACACAACAAAAAAATCACAAAGCACATGAATATCTAAGCAGAGGTGGCCCTGTCAAATAACAATTCAAAATTCTGGAGGGGACCTAGAATATGGAAAAACCACTCAAGTATGTTTATAAAGAAAAGAAAGATATTAAAAGGATGCTAGAAGAACATAAAGAAGAATTTGGAAGTTTAAGTAGAAAAATGGCAGATTTCACAGAAATGAAAGATACAGTAGAACAAATTAGAAATATAGTAGAGATGCATGATAACAGATTTGAAGAAGCAGAAGGAAGTATAAGTGATTTAGAAGAAAGAACAATTGAACTAGAGTGCACAAAAGAACAAATAGCAAGAAAGATGGGAAAAATGCATGTGGATATAGGGAAATGATAACAAGAGCCACACAAATATAAGAATCATTTATGTCCAAGAAAGAGAAGAGAAGATTAAATGGCTAAGAAATTTACTTGAAGATATAATTGGGAGAAACTTCCCAACTTTTATAAAAGACATAAATATACAAATCTAAAAGGTGCAATGAATTCCAAATAGAATAAATCTATATAGGTCTACAAAAAGACACATGGTAATTGAAGTGTTAGATGTTGAAGAGAAAAAAAGTCCTGAAAGTAGAAAAAGCAATCTGTTATATACAAGGGAAAACACATAAGACTGACTTCAGACTACTCAACAGGTACCATGAAAGCAAAAAAGCAATGGTATCATATATTTAAGATCCTGAATGGGAAATACTTTCAGCCAAGAATTCTTTATACAGCCAAATAATTCTTCAAAATTGAGGGAGAGATTAAAATCTTCAAAGACAAAGATTGAGTCAACAAAAGACCAGCCCTAACAGAAATCCTAAAGGGAGTCCTATCAGCTGAAAAAAAGAAAAAATGACAGGTGAGGGAGATTTGGAGGAGGGCACAGAATTTAAGAATATGAGTAAGAGTAATTTAAAGGATAACAAGAGAGAGAGAAGGAAAAGAATATACTGATCTGACAAATAAAGCATAAGATGGTAGGGTCAGGAAATGTTTTTATAGTAATGACTTTGAGCATTAATCTCACCAAATAAAAGGTACAGACTGGCAGAAAGGATTAAAAGCATAATCCATCTATATACTGTTTACAAGAGACACATTTAAGACTCAAGGACACAATTAGATTGAAAGTGCAAGGATGGAAAACGATCTTTTAGGCAAACTGTAACCAAAAGAAAACAGGAGTAGCAATACTACTATCTGACAAAATAGAATTTAGATATAAAAAGTCATAAAAGAAAAGAAGGACACTACATAATAATAAAAGGGGCCATTCACCAAGAGCAAAGAACAATCATAAATGTCTACACTCCCAATTAATGAGCTCCAAGGTATATGAGGCAAACATTGGAAAAACTGTAGGGAAGAATAGACATTTCAACATTAATAGTGGGAGATTTCAAATACACCACTCTCCACTATAGATAAAACAACGAGACAGAGGATTGACCAGGAAACAGAGAACCTAAACAATGGGATAAATGAATTAGACATAATAGACATGTATAGATCATTACACCCCAGAACACCAGGATATACATTCATCTCTAGTCCACATGGGACATTTTTCAGGACACGTAATTCTTCAGGATGGCTGGGATAAAAACTGAGCCTTCATAAATTTAATAGGATTGAAATTTTCCAAAGCACTTTTTCTGATCACATTGGAATAAAGCTGGAAATTAATAATCACCAAGGAACCAGAGCTGTCACAAATATATGGTCATTAAACAACACACTCTTTTCTTAAGTAATCAGTGGGTCAAGGAAGAAACTTCTGGAGAAATTGGTAAATATCTGTAGATGGATGATAATGAGAATATAACATATAAAACCTATGAGATATGGTAAAGGAAGTGCTGAAAGGGAAATTTATTGCACTATGATGCCTATATTAAAAAACAGGAATGAGTAAAAACTTGAGGATTTAACTTCCCACTTGGAGAATTTAGAGAAAGAACAGAAAACTAACCCGAAATCCAATAAGAGAAATAATAAAGATTAAAGCAGAAATAAACAAACTGGAGAACAATGAAAAAAATTGAAAGATTAAAAAACGATTCTTTGAGAATATCAATAAAATTGATGGACCCCTATCTAGACTAAAAGAGAAAAACGAAGATGATGAAAATAAACAAAATAAAAATGAGAGGAGATCATTACCACAGATCATGAAAACATTTTTAGAATCACAAGAGAATATTATGAACAACTACATGCCAACAAACTAGACAATTTAAATGAAATGGAAAAATTCCTAGAAACACATGAATTAATTATCTGACTCGAGAATAAATAGAAAATTTCAATGTACTAATTACAAGTAAATAGATTCAATCAGTCATCAAAAACTAACAAACTAGGCCACTTAAATGAAATGGAAATATTCCTAGACACACATAAATTAATGATTCTGACTAGAGAATAAATAGAAGATTTCAATGTACCAATAAGTAAAGAAATTCAATCATTCATCAAAAGCTTCCAACAAAGAAAATCTCAGGACCAAATGGCTTCACAGGTGAATTTAATCAATCCTTCCAAAGAGCACTAACACCAATCCTGCCAAACTCTTCCAAAAATTTTGAGAAAAAGCGAAGGCTATCTAACTCATTTTATGAAGCTAACCTCATTCTAAAACCAAAATCGGATAAAGATGCTACAAGAAAGGAAAATTACAGGCCAATCCCTTAAAGAACATAGATTAAAAAATTCTTAATAAAATACTAGCAAATCAAATCCAATGACATATTAAAAGCATTATACATCATATGAAAAATCACATGTTCATATTGATTGATACTTAAAAAGCATTTGACAAAATCCAAGTTCTTTTCCTGATAAAACTCTTCGAAATTGAGGAATCAAAGAAAATTTTCTCAATGTCATAAAGGGTGTATATGAAAAACCCATAGCCAGCATCATACTTCACAGTGAGAAATTGAAAGCATTCCCTCTACAATAGGAAATGAGACAAGGATGACCATCTCAAATCATCTCCAAAAGGAAGCTGAATTTCCCCTGTTACTGATAAGGAATCAAAGTTCTAAAGGATTTATTCCATTTCACTAGGGAAATACTCAGTCAGGCATGAACATTAGTAATGGCAGAGGCTGAAATAGTGAATCCATAATTTGACCAGTTAGGATCTCATTTGTGTTGGGCAGGAACATTCTTGCTGCAGAAGATCTAAGATATCTACCCAACTGGTGGTAGCAATTCCCATCAAGGATTCATTCACTGAGCAGGACCCACAGCATTGGCATCCCCTGGGTGCTTGACAAATGACACATAGCTTCTGGATACGCCTGAGACTTGCTGAATCAGAATCTGTATTTGAACAAGGGCCCCAGAGATTCCTATGCTAATTGAATTAGGGAAGTGCTGGTTTAGCACAGGGTGTCTTGGCATTGGCAAGGTTGACATTTGGGCTGGATTTTGATGGGGGCTGTCCTTTGTATGTAGAATGTTTAGGAGGATGTGTGGTCTTTTCCCAACAAATATCAGTTGTACCCTTCACCCAGTAGTTGAGAAAAATCTAAGTGTTTCACATATATTCAACCTCACCAATAAAGGAGTAATTGCTAGTAACGTTTTTCATATATCAGGCACATAAACAGGCATTGCCAATTGTATTAGTTAGGGTTCTCTAGAGAAACAGAATCAACAAGGAACACTTGTAAATATAAAATTTATAAAAGTGTCTCATGTAAAACTTTGGAATGCAGGGTCAAAAATCCGCAGGGCAGGTTATGAAGCTGACGATTCCAATGGAGGGTCTGGATGAACTCCACAGGACAGGCTTTCCAGCTGAAGCAGGAAGAGAACCAGTCTCTTCTGAATCCTCCTTAAAAGGCTTCCAGTGATTAGGCCAAGATGGTGGCTTAGCAATGTGCACGTTTTAGTTCATGCTCCAGAACAACTACTAAACAACCAGAAACAGTACAGAACAGCTCCTGGAGCCATGTCAGTGACTGGACACACAGTGTACCCGAGTCTGGACCAGCTGGACTGGCTGCAAGCAGCCTCCCCAGAACCATGAGTTCCCCAAGCTGCCATGGCTGGCACCCCTCCCCCACAGGCTGCTTACCAGAGTCCAACCAAACACCAATTGTGACATTAATTAACAAATTCTGACTACTAAAAATAGGCCCCCAGCTCAGGTGAACCTGGTCAAAGTGGAGGTCGCTCATTGGGCTAATGGAAAAAGAAAAAAAAGGAAAGAAACAGAGGTTTGTGTGGCTGCATTTCTACAAAGGCTTGATTGCCTCTGGATTCAGCAGCAGGATTTTCAGGCTGCAACTGCCCCAGGCATAGACAGAAACAAGCTGCTTTCAGGCAGGGCTTGTCTTGAGACTGTGCCTTCCCCAGGGGAGGGGTGAAGCCCAACTCAGTTAGAATCCCTCCCTCAAGGAATTCAGAACCCAGGACTTAGTAATTTGAAGCCATTAATACCAGCCTACAACCTCTCCTCTGTCTCCACCATGCCCAAAGCAGGGAGTGTCTTCCAAAGTTAAAGGTACTGCATCATCTTATGCTGGTGGGACCCACAGGCAGACAAGCCTCACATACTGAGCAGTATAAGAAAAGCAGAGCCCAGAGACTTTATAGTACAACCTTTTAATCTGCTGGATCTCACCCACAGGGAAAACTGACATAGGTGACTCCTTCACCCTGATATGAGGTCAGTTTAGCCTGGCAAAACCTGGCTGGAGTCTATAATACCTACATAGACCCTCCTAAGGGTGGGGGGAGAAAAGGCACCATACAAGCAGGGCAAGAAACAAGAAAACAAGAACAAAAAAATTCTCTTCTATTAAACAAAAGCTAAGCTAGAGGTCCAGAGAAAGCTGAGCTGAATGTCAAAGAACTGATAGACAATAAATTCATCCAGCAAGAAAACCCTAGGTAAGAGAAACGAAAGCAATCTCCAGAATAAACTAATTAAAGTAATTAAATGTCTAGACGTCAGCAAAAAAATAACAAATCACACGAGGATAATTGAAGATATGGCCCACTCAAAGGAAGAAACCAACAGTTCAAATGAGATACAATGGCTGAAACAATTAATTCAGAATATATGAACAGACATGGAAAACATCATCAAAAACCAAATCAATGAATTGAGGGAGGATATGAAGAAGGCAAGGAATGGACAAAAAAAGAAGTGGAAAGTCTGAAAAAATAAATCACAGAATTCATGGGAATGAAAGGCACAGTAGAAGAGATGAAAAAAACAATGGAAACCTACAATGGTAGATTTGGAGAGACAGAGGATAAGATTAGTGAACTGGAGGATGGAACATCTGAAATCCGACAAGAAACAGAAACTATAGGGAAAGAATGGAAAAATATGAGCAGGGATTCAGGAAATTGAATGATAATATGAAGCGCATGAATATACGTGCTGTGGGTATCCCAGAAGGAAGGAGAAGAGAAGTGAAAAGGAGGAGAAAAACTAATAGAGGAAATTATCACTGAAAATTTCCCAACTTTTATGAAAGACTTAAAATTACAGATCCGAGAAGTGCAGCATGCCCCAAAGAGAATAGATCCAAATAGATGTACTCCAAGACACTTACTAATCAGAATATCAGAGGTCAAATAGAAAAAGAGGATCTTGAAAGCAGCAAGAACAAAGAAATCCATCACATACAAGGGATACCCAATAAGACTATGTGTACATTTCTAAGCAGAAACCATGGAGGCGAGAAGACAGTGGGATGATATATTTAAATTACTAAAAGAGAAAAACTGCCCACCAAGAATTCTATATTCAGCAAAATTGTCCTTCAAAAATGAGGTAGAAATGAAAACATTTTCAGACAAAAAATCACTGAGAGAATTTGTGACCAAGAGACCAGCTCTGTAAGAAATATTAAAGGAAGCACTGGAGACAGATATGAAAACACAAAAGAAAGAGGTATGGAGAAGAGCAGAGAAAGAAGGAAAATTAGATATGACATATAAATTCCAAAAGGCAAAATGGTAGAAGAAAGTACTACCCGTACAGTAATAACACTAAATGTTAATGGATTGAACTCCCCAATCAAAAGACATAGACTGGCAGAACGGATTAAAAAACAGGATCCTTCTATATGCTGTCTACAGGTAACACATATTAGACCCAAAGACAAACATAGGTTAAAAGTGAAAGGTTGGGAAAAGATATTTCATGTAAATAACAACCAGAAAAGAGCAGGAGTAGCTATACTAATATCCAACAAATTAGACTTCAAATGTAAAACAGTTCAAAGAGACAAAGAAAGGCACTATGTACTAATAAAAGGAATAATTCAGCAAGAAGACATAACAATCATAAATATTTATGTGCCAAACAAGAATGCTCCAAAATACATGAGGCAAACACTGCAAACACTGAAAAAAGAAATAGACACATCCACCATAATAGTTGGAGACTTCAATTCCCCACTCTCATCAATGGACAGAACATGAAGACAGAGGATAAATAAAGAAACAGAGAAGTTTAATATTACAATAAATGAGTTAGACTTAACAGACATTTATAGGATATTACACCCCACAACAGCAGGATACACCTTTTTCTCAAGTGCTCATGGATCATTCTCAAAGATAGACCATGTACTGGGTCACAAAGCAAGTCTCAATAAATTTAAAAAGATTGAAATCATACAAAACACTTTCTCAGATCATAAAGGAATGAAGTTGGAAATCAATAATAGACAGAGTGCCAGAAAATTCACAAATATGTGGAGACTCAACAACACACTCTTAAACAACCAGTGGGTCAAGGAATAAATTACAAGAGAAATCAGTAAATATCTAGAGGCAAATGAAAATGAAAACACAACATATCAAAACTTATGGGATGCAGCAAAGGCAGTGCTAAGAGAGACATTTATTACCCTAAAATGCCTATATTAAAAAAGAAGAAAGGGCAAAAATTCAGGAATTAACTGTCCACTTGGAAGAACTGGAGAAAGAACAGCAAACTAACACCAAAGCAAGCAAAAGGAAAGAAATAACAAAGATTAGAGCAGAAATAAATGAAATTGAGAACATGAAAACAATTGAGAAAATCAATAAAACCAGAAGCTGGTTCTATGAGAAAATCAATAAGATTGATGGACACTTAGCAAGACTGTCAAAAAGAAGAAGAGAGAGGATGCAAATAAATAAGATCAGAAATGGAAGAGGAGACATAACCACTGACCCCACAGAAATAAAGGAGGTAATAACAGGATACTATGAATAACTTTATGCTAATAAATACGACAGTGTAGATGAAATGGACAAGTTCCTACAAAGGCATGAACAACCAACTTTGACTCTAGAAGAAATAGACGACCTCAACAGAGCAATCACAAGTAAAGAAATCGAATCAGTCATTAAAAATCTTCCCAAAAAGAGAAGTCCAGGACCAGATGGCTTCACATGTGAATTCTACCAAATCTTCCAGAAAGAATTAGTACCAATCCTGCTCAAACTCTTCAAAAAAATTGAAGAAGAGGGAAAGCTACCTAATTCATTCTATGAAGCCAACGTCATCCTCATACTAAAGCCAGACAAAGATATTAAAAAACAAGAAAACTATAGACCAATCTCTCTAATGAATATAGATGCAAAAATCCTCAACAAAATTCTAGCAAATCGACTCCAGCAAAACATTAAAAGAATTATACATCATGACCAAGTAGGATTCATCCCAGGTATGCAAGGATGTTTCAACATTAGAAAATCAATTAATATAATACACCATATCAACAAATCAAACAGAAAAATCACATGATCATCTCGATTGATGCAGAGAAGGCATTTGACAAAATTCAACATCCTTTCCTGTTGAAAACACTTCAAGGGATAGGAATACAAGGGAACTTCCTTAAAATAATAAGGGGAATATATGAAAAACCCGCAGGTAATATTATCCTCAATGGGGAAAAACTGAAAACTTTCCTCCTAAGGTCAGGAACAAGACAAGGATGTGCACTATCACCACTGTTATTCAACATTGTGTTGGAAGTTCTAGCCAGAGCAATTAGACAAGAAAAAGAAATACAAGACATCAAAATTGGAAAGGAAGAAGTAAAACTCTCACTGCTTGCAGATGATATGATACCATATGTCGAAAACCCTGAAAAATCCACAGCAAAACTACTAGAGCTAATAAACGAATACAGCAAAATGGCAGGTTACAAGATCAACACTCAAAAATCTGTAGTGTTTCTATACACTAGTAATGGACAATCTGAGGGGGAAATCAAGAAACAAATTCCATTTGCAATTGCAACCAAAAGAATAAAATATTTAGGAATAAATTTAACTAAAGAGACAAAAGACCTATACAAAGTAAACTACAAGAATTTGTTAAAAGAAATCACAGAAGACCTAAATAGATGGAAGGGCATACCGTGTTCATGGATTGGAAGACTAAATATAGTTAAGATATCAATTCTACCTAAATTGACTTACAGATTCAATGCAATACCAATAAAATTCCCAACAATTTACTTTTCAGAAATAGAAAAACCAATAAGCAAATTTATCTGGAAGGGCAGGATGCCCTGAATTGCTAAAAGTATCTTAAGGGAAAAATCTCGAAGCTTGAGGTCTCACGCTGTCTGACTTTAAGGCATATTATAAAGCTACAGTGGTCAAAACAGCATGGTGATGGCATAAAGATAGATATATTGACCAGTGGAATCGAGTAGAGTGTTCAGATATAGATCCTTTCATCTACGGACATTTGATCTTTTTTTTTTCTTTAATTTGCATATGGGCAGGAGGCACCAGGGATCGAACTCCAGACCTCCAGCACGGCAGGTCGGAGCTCTGCTTGCTGAGCCACGGCAGCTGCCCAACATTTGATCTTTGATAAGGCAGTCAAGCCAACTCACCTGGGACAGAACAGTCTCTTCTATAAGTGGTGCCTAGAGAACTGGGCAACTTTTTCCATATGCAAAAGAATGAAAGAGGACCCATATCTCACACCCTATACAAAAGTTAGCCAAAAAATGGATCAAAGATTCAAACATTAAGTCTAAGACCATAAAACAGTTAGAGGAAAATGTAGGGAAATATCTTATAAATCTTATAATTGGAGGCTGTTTTATAGACCTTACACCCAAAGCAAGAGCACTGAAGAAAGGAAGAAATGGGAACTCCTCAAAATTAAACACTTTTGCGCATCAAAGAACTTCATCAAGAAAGTAAAAGGACAGCCTACACAATGGGAGACAATATTTGTAAATGACACGTCAGATAAATGTCTAGTATCCAGAATTTATAAAGAGATTGTTCAACTCAACAACAAAAAGACAGCCAATCCAATTACAAAGTGGGAAAAAGACTTGAATAGACACTTCTCAGAAGAGGAAATACAAATGGCCAAAAGGCACATGAAGAGATGTTCAACGTCCCTGGCCATTAGAGAAATGCAAATCAAAACCACAATGAGATATCATCTCACACCCACCAGAATGGCAATTATCAACAAAACAGAAAATGACAAGGGCTGGAGTGGATATGGAGAAAGAGGCACACTTATTCACTGTTGGTGGGAATGTCAAATTTTGCAACCGCTGTGGAAAGCAGTTTGGCGGTTCCTCAAAAAGGTGAATATAGAATTACCATATGACCTGGCAATACCATTGCTAGGTATCTACTCAAAGGACATAAGGGCAAAGACACAAACGGACATTTGCACACCAATGTTTATAGCAGCATTACTTACAATTACAAAGAGATGGAAACAGCCAAAATGTCCATCAACAGACGAGTGGCTAAACAAACTGTGGTATATACTTATGATGGAATATTATGCAGCTTTAAGACAGAATAAAGTTATGAAGTATGTAACAACATGGATGGACCTTGAGAACATTATGCTTAGTGAGACTAGCCAAAAACACAAAGACAAATATTGTATGATCTCACTGATATGATCTGATATTAGTGAATAAATTTGAATTTTTTTTGGTAACAGAAAACATCAGGAGATAGAAATAGGGTAAGGTATTGGATAACTGGAGCTGAAGGGATACAGACTCTGCAACAGGACTGAATACAAAAGCTCAGAAATGGACAGCACAATACTACCTAACTCTAATACAATTATGTTAAAACCCTGAATGAAGCTGCATGTGAGAATGATAGAGGGAGGAGGGCTGGGGGCATAAATGAAATCAGGAAGAAAGATAGATGTTAAAGATTGAGATGGTATAATCTAGGAATGCCTAGAGTGTATAATAATAGTGACTAAATGTACAAATTTTAAAAATGCTTTTGCATGAGGAAGAACAAAGGAATGTCATTATTGCAGAGTGCTGAAAATAGATGGTAATTAATATTTTAAAATGTCACCTTATCTGTGAGACTAAAGCAAAAAATGTTTATGTGGTACAAAATTTATATTTTGACTTGTGCATTTCCTAATATAACTTATGTAGATAGTTTGATAAGTACTTGGAATCTCAGGTAGGATGTCAGATTTTGTTCGTTTGTGCAGAGTGATCCCCTGATGAATCCCAGAGTGATTCGATCAGTGAGTGGAAAAGTATTAGCAAAGCCCCCTTCGGGGAATGGTGAGAACGGGGAGAAATTCAACTTTCCCAAGGTGAATTCTTGATATTCTCACAAGCAGTGTGGACAAGTAAAGCTATAGGCTGAGACCCCAGTCTTGGGGTTTGTTCATATGAAACTTAACGCCACAAAGAATAGGTCAAGTCTACTTAAAATTTAGGCCTAAGAGTCACCCCGAGAGAGCCTATTTTGTTGCTCAGATCTGGCCTCTTTCTCCAGCCAACACAACAAGCAGACTCACCACCCTCCCAGTCTATGTGGGACATGACTCCCAGGGGTGTGGAACTTCCTGACAACATGGGACAGAAATCCTGGAATGAGCTGACAGAAATCAGCATCCAGGGATTGAGAAAAAACCCTAGAATGAGCTGAGACTCAGCATCAAGGGATTGAGAAAACCTTCTTGATCAAAAGGGGGAAGAGTGAAATGAGACAAAGTGTCAATGGCTGAGAGATTCCAGAGTCGAGAGATCATCCTGGAGGTTATTCTTATGCATTAAGTATATATCACCTTGTTATTCAAGATGTAGTGGAGAGGCTGGAGGGAACTGCCTGAAAATGTAGAGCTGTGTTCCAGTAGCCATGTTTCTTGATGATGACTGAATAATGATATAGCTTTCACAATGTGACTGTGTGATTGTGAAAACCTTGTGTCTGATGCTTCTTTTATCTACCATGTCAACAGACGAGTAGAACATATGGAATAAAAATAAATAATGGGGGAACAAATGTTAAAATAAATTTAGTTTGAAATGCTAGTGATAAATGTAAGCGAGGGGTAAGGGGTATGGGATGTATAATTTTTTTTTCTCTGTTATCATTTTATTTCTTTTTCTGTTGTCTTTTTATTTCTTTTTCTGAATTGATGCAAATGTTCTGAGAAAAGGTGAATATGCAGCTATGTGATGATATTGAGAATTACTGATTATATATGTAGAACGGAATGATATGTTAAGGTTTGTTTGTTCTCAGTTTTTTAATTAATAAATAAATTAATTCTTTTTAAAAAAGGCTTCCAGTGATTAGATTAAGCATCACTCCTTGCACAAGCGTGCCCTTTGGCTGATTGCAAATGGAATCAGCTGTGGATGTAGGTGACGTGATCGTGATTTAATTCTGTGAAATGTCCTCATCACAACAAACAGGCCAGCACTTGCCCAACCAGAAAAACAGGTACTACCACTTGGCCAAGTTGACACATGAACCTGAACATTACACCAATAAACATGGAGTGGGGGGGATAATTTAAAGAAAAAGGGGGATTCACCCAACTCACAACTTGGTCTCTTGAAAGTAGAGAATTAGCAGGAAAAAATATGGATTTTCCTTAATACCAGATGTGTATCTAACAGGTAAAAATGTGTCTTCTGGGTTGTGATAGGAGAGCTATAAAAATCTCTTTGACTCCTGCGCATGAAATTAGGCTGAATGGCATACGGTGGTTTCTTATGGGGTTGTGAATCTGGTGGGAGAACACGATGAATACATCCGTGTTGTATTGTATGGAGACAGAGCTCTGTCCCACATCAACCCCCATGGAAGAGTTTGGACTTTCACTAAGAGATATTACTTACAGACATGGATGGTATTAGGTGAGTCAGAGATCCCAGAAAATGTTGAAAGAAACTGTCACTGTGAATCAAAGCCAAGAACTATTATCTGAGGTCATTTGAGGGTCAATCCAGGATAGACCAGCGGTAAGAGATCACATGCCTGTTCTCCTACTTGCTCAATTAACACTGGTCTCTGTATGCAGGGGCCATTGTTAAGTGAAGGGAATGGAATTAGAAGTGAGATTGTGAGTAATAAAGTGATTCTAGGAAAAGGTGAACATCTGTTCAAACACAATATCAGTTCAGTGGAATGGGGACAAATTGGGGCAGAACTCCTGCTCCTGTCACCCCAATGATATAGGCATGACTATGGGTAAACTAAGCTTCTCGTCTACATAATACATAAATAAACTTCAAAAGAGCAAGCTTCAAGATCAAAGTCTTGGCCCATTGACCTGGGAGTTCCTAATATTTGAGGCAGTATCAGGAGTTTCCCTGGTAATAAAAGTTTTCTCTCATCCCTCAAGGGGATTTTCCAGTACTTTTTTTTGTATGCTGTATGGTGGGGTCTCATTTCATTATTTTACATGTGAGTATCCTATTATTGCAACACCATTTGTTGAAAAGTTTTTGTTTGCTTGTTTTGCTTGTTCCTTTGTTTTTGGGGCCAGGAATTCGACCCAGGTCTCCCATATGCCAATACTTTTAAATTATCTGCTCAATGTACTCTGGCATGTATCTAGGCCTTACATTATGGTATATAGAATTACAAGCCCTCATTCCATGTGTTTGGGTTTTTAAATGATCTATCTAGACAGGTTGAGTTAGAGTATGTACTACAGAAATTTAGGTTTTGAGCAAATTAAACCTCTTTCTTTGGTCTCATGGAGTGGGTAAAGTTCTAAAATACAGACCATGACCTCCTTATGTTGGGAGGTTTTTAATGGCTTATTCCGGGACTTTAGTTTAATTGGTTTGTTGAGATCTTCTATTTCTTCTAGAGTCAGTGTAGACTAATTGAATGTTTCAAGGAATTTTCCATTTCAGCGAGGTTGTTAGTTTGTTAACATTCTATATTTTAAAATGTCCACTTATGATCTTTTTTCTTTCTCTGATGCCAGTACCAATACTCCCTCTCATTTTTGATTTTATTTATCTTTGTCTCCCATCTTTTAACTTTGTCAGTCTAGCTAAGGGTTTGTCAATTTTATTGACCTTTCCAAAGAACCAATTTTTGGTTTTGTTAATGCTCTCTAATGTATTATTCCTCTAATCTATTTATTTCTACTCTCATTTTTGTTAGTTGTTTCCTTCTGCCTGCTTTGATTTTAGTTTGCTGTTATTTTTTATTTTGTCAAGATGTGCAGTTAGGTCTTTGATTTTAGTTCTTACTTGTTTTTCAGTGTAAGCATTTAGGGCTATACATTTCCCTCAGACACTGAATTCCATAAGGTTTGATACATTGTCTTCTCATTTTCATTCTTCTCAGGATACCTACTGGTTTCCCTTGTCATTTTGTCTTTTACTCAATGATTGTTTGTTGATGATATCATTTAAATTTCATTTGTGAATTTTCCAGTTGTCTGCCTGTTATTGATTTCCACCTTCCCTCCATTATGCTTAGAGAAGATGCTACATATAATTTCGATTTTTTTAAATTTATTTTGTGACCCAACATGATGTCTTTTCTGGAAAACAATCCATGTGCACATGAGAAGATGTATAGCCTGCTGTTTCATATGCAACGTTTTGTGTATGTAAGTTAAATCTAGATCATTTATCATATTACTGAACTTTTCTGTTTCCTTTTTGGTCTTCTGCCTAGATGATCTATCTATTGATGAATGTATATTGAAATTTCAATTTATGATTTAGAGGTGCCCATTTCTCCCTTCACTTTTGCCAGAATTTGCCTCATGTATTTTGGAGCACTATGGTTAGGTGCATAAATATTTATAATTGTCATTTCTTCATGGTGGATTGACCCTTTAATTTATTTTTCCTTCTTAGTCTTTTTATCAGCTTTTAATTTAAAGTCTATTTTTCTGATATTACTATAGCTAGGTTAGCTCTTTTTTGGCTGTTATTTACATGGCATATTTTTTCTGTGCTTTCACTGTCAATGTATTTGTATCTTTGGGTCTTAGGTGAGTTTCTTGTAAACAACATATTATTGGATCATGATTTTTATTCATTCTACTAACCTGTGTCTTTTGATTGGGGATTTTAACTCATTAACATTCAGTGTTATGTCTTTAAAGGCAGGACATGTTTCATCCATTTTGTTCTTTAGTTTTTATGTCATTTTTTGCTTCTCTTTTGTTTTTTTCAACATCATTTTCTGTATACTTGACCTTTTTCGATGTATCTGACCAATTCCTTTCTCATTTTTAAATATTGCTTTGTATTTACCTGAGAGTTTGTATTAAAGAACTTATATCTAAAATGTTCTAATTTGAAAACTTTCAAACATAGATTTAAAAACATACATGTTCTCTATTCCTTTTATTTCCTCCCTTTATGTTATTTGTCCCAACATTATCTTTCCATCTTTTGCATACACACTCTCAGGAAATATGGCTTTTCCCTGTTCAATTGTATTCTGACTCTTATAGAAATTAAAGATTAAGGGTTGTATATTGACTAAACATTACTGTTGGGTTTGCATTTATCCTTTTAGTTGCCTTTACATAAGATCTTCTTTTATTCAGAATACTCTAAACTGTTCTCTCCTGTTTTTTCCTTCCAACTTGCAGAAATCTTTTTAGTAATTGTCTAGAGAAGGTTTTTTTAGAGCTCTCTCATTTTCTGTTTTTCTATGAATAGTATAAATTCTACCTTGGTTTTGTAGAAAAATTTGGCTGGATGAAGAATTTTTGGCTGGCAGTTGTTTTTCTTTCAATTCCTTAAATATCCATAACACTGCCTTCTAGCTTCCATGATTTCTGATGAGAAATCTGTACAAGTCTTACTGAGGACCTCCTGTATGATGTATGCTTCTGTCACCTAGCTCCCTTAGACTCTGCTTAGTTTTTTCTGTTGTTTCCTCTTTCTGTACTTCTGACTGTATGTTTTCAAATATCCTGTATTCTAGGTTGTTAAATCTATCTTTTGCCTGTTAAATTTTTTGTGTGTCCTCTAGTTTTTATTTTTTTAAATCTCCATTGTTGTCTTTTTTGTCCCCGTATCTCCTGTTAAGGTCCTTTTGAAACATTTTCAATTCTTCTTATTTTTCACACATAATCTTATTAATATACTTTTGCTCCATTTCCATACTTAGTTTATTTCTACCCATATTTTCCTAAACTCAAATTACTTTGGGCATAATTGGTTAGTTTCCCAGAGTCTGTTTTTCCTATGAAGTTTTAATTTTTCCCTTGAATTGTCCATAATTACTTCTTTTTTGTCCATACTGCTTCTGAGTGTGGCTTGTTATTTTTTCTGGGTATCTGGAAGCCTGATTATTTTGATGTGCTAACTCTGAAAGTTGGTTTCTTCTTATTGCCTAGGGCATTATTTTAGATTGGATGTGTTTTAAGGCATTTCTTCAATGCCTTAACTTCGTCCAGCTTATACTAACTTAACCTTTAAAGCACTCCATGTTTTACTGTTCAGATTAGGTCAGGTCATCTACCCCTATTTCTTCCCCTTGGAAAGTAGTGCAATGTTTAAGATTGACTATTCATAGGCAAATGTCTCCAGGATAAAACTACCTTTCCTCTGTTCCTTTTGCAGTATTACTAGTTTGACTTGTTGAAATTTATGCAGAACTTCCACCCACTATGATTTTCTCCACTACTCTCCCACCTTCAGTGCCAACTTTTCATGGCACCTTTCAGCCCTGGAGCTTCCCTACATATGGCAGTTCAATTTTCCCTTTTTAATGTATTTTTGCCTCTAGTAACTTCTAGATAAAGCTGTCCCACCAAGGCAGCCAGATATGGTCAGTGTTCCAAAGTGCCTTTTTTGTTTTTGCATGTTTAGCTGTTTCAGTAAGGGGTCAGTGAGTTCGTGTGTACACTACTTTTCAGCTCTTCCATCATGGGTCACCTTTATTCACTAGGGGCCTAATCACCAACTGCTATGGACCCATCTAGTCTGTGTGGCCTTAAGTCTCCCTGCCAAAGGTCTGTGTGGAAAGGGCGCTAGGTGATTTCCATAAGTGGCTCTGTGGTCTTGGACCATAGTATGAGATGTTTGGCTCATTGTGATTCTTAAGCCTTGTGAGACTGAGTGGGAGGAAGGGGTGTGGGCTAGCAAGTCCGATTGCAGATCTGACTTTCTTTCTGGTAATTTTTCTCTTTATTTAAGAAATTGTGGAGTCTTTCTCCTGTTTCAACCATCCTCTAGCATTACAAGAAAGTGAAATTTCCCCTTTACTTAGATGTTTCTGAGGAGACACTTTCCTGGGAATTGCCTCACATCACAATCTTGATCACTCTTCAGAACGTATAGTTTGATATTTGCTTCATCATATTTAAGACCATACCTGAATCTGTGATTCTTCTAGTTCCATTAACTTATCAGAGATTTGCAATTTCTGGTTCTCAGGCAATGTCCTGAAATCACAGGGTCTTGCTCGGGTACAGAACATATGATCATTCTTTGACTCCCTCCCAACCAAACTTTTCAGAGCTCCTTTTACATCTTTACACCACAAGCTGTAGATTAAAGGGTGTTTTAGTTTGCATGCTGCTGGGATGCAATATATCAGAAAGAGATTGGCTTTTAAAAAGGGAATTTATGAAGTTTCAAGTTTAAAAGGCAATGAAAATGTCCAAATTAAAGCATCCAGAGAAAGAAACCTTAACTGAAAAGAAAGGGACAGTGAAATTTGGACTTTCTTAGCTGGAAGGGCACAGAGTGGCATCTGCAAGCTTTCTCTCCTAATTTCATAAAGCTTGCCCACCAACAATTTTCTTCTGCATATCCAAAGTTCTATAGCTGTGGGGGCTCTGTCAGCTCTCTCCAAAATGGTTCCCTCTTAAAGGGCTCCAGAAAGCAACCCCACCTTGAATGGGTGGAGACACATCTCCATGGAAACTTTCCAATCAAAAGTCACCACCCACAATTGTGTGGGTCCAATCTCTATTGGAAATAATTGGAAAGATTCCACCAAGAAATATTGAATGATGATTAAGAAGCATGGCTTTTCTGGGGTACACATCATTTTCAAAGGGACACAAGAAGTTAGCATATAATATGTGGCCCAAATGAGTAGAGCCTTCATCTGCTTTGTTCTCCTTTTTGCTTTGACAGGGGTATGTGATATATATGCATTTGTAAAGCCAGCAAATTTAAAGAAAATGTGGAATTACAAAATAAAAATGGCAAGGAGAATGAAACCAAGTTAAATTTAGTTGTTTCAAAGCAAACGGAATTAGGAAAAATTGAATACATGATGTAAAGCTAACTTTTGAAAGACAAGATGTAAGATATAACTATTTCACAAATATAAAACTGACTTATGATTAAATGTCAAGACCTGAGAATGAAAACACTCTCCAATATATATATTTTAAAAACAGAGAGGAAATAGTATCAAAAATTATAATTTCATCCTATTTAAAAATTTATGGATTCAAATTTTCTTATGAATAGGATAAAGTAGCCTTGTATATGATGGCATCAGTGAGGAACTTTTTCAAAATTCTTGTAACAGCAAAAGGGAAAGATACAATGTAGAAAACAGAGAGATGAAAACAGATGGCAATATGTGTACAATATGTGTACAATTTATTGATAACTTGAATGATACAGAATTTTCTAGTTTGAAAAGCAATGGGAAAAATATAATATGTTCATAATGATAGATTTGACTATACAAAATTTATGAACTTTAAACCATTCCCTTAAGTAAATCTGCACAGATATAAAAGAACTAAATTCCAGGCAACCAAGTTGGTGAATAAATCCTGCATTGTATGTTGGAAAGAATTTAATTGAGAAAAAGTGTAATTAAACCCAAAATTACAGAATCAAAACTGAGAAAAAATATCATGCAATGGAGAAGGTAAGCAGCCATGCCTAAGAGGACCTCTTTTGTTTCTCAGTTGTGGCCCCTTTCTCTAAACCCAACTCTGCAAGAAAAATAATTACCCTTCCACCTATGTGGGACTAGACATGCAGGGGTGAAAGTCTCCCAGACAACATGGGATATGATTCCCAAAGATGAGACTGGCTGCCCTGAAACCAGGGGATCCACAATAACTTCCTGACCAAAAGGGGAAAAGAATTCTACCAAAATAAGGTATCACTGGCTGAGAGAGTTCAAATAAAGATAAGAGGCTATTCTGGAGGTTCCTCTTATGAAAGTTTCAGATAGACATTGCTATTTACCGTGTTTGCCAAATCCTAACCAAAGCCATCCCTCCCAAGCCTAAAGAACACCTAGGGCTCAATGAGATTCTACAAAGGTTCCATGCACTATTATTACTCTCCAGAAACCTACAACCTCCAGATGGGTTCCTAAGCAAGATAAGTATTGAAACCCAGAGGGGCCAGCTTATCCACATCAGGTAGTTCCACCACCCCCCCATCCCATATTATCAACAGTCCTTTCCAACATGAAAAAGTTAGAATGGACTTAGTTCAAATAACCCTAAAGAGTGGGTTATTCCACTCCACCTCTCAAAGGAGAAGGTGGAGATAAAACAGAGAAGATAACAAATGAGTATGACTGCTGAATCATTATATTGTTATTTCTTTTAGACTTCAGTTCTTGGAGGAGCTAGAAGGGAAAACTAAAACTGTGGAAATGTAAACCATTACCAAACTCTGAAATCTTTTCTATAAGTAATTGTTGTCATTTGCTTTGAAATGAATTGTTTCTTGTGTATATATTTCACAATAAAAAATATATATTAAAAAACCTCCCAACAAAGAAAATCCCAGAACCAGATGGCTTCACCTGTACTTTCTACCAAACCTCCCAAGAAGAATTAACACCAATCTTGCTCAATGTCTTAATAAGATTGATCAGTAGGGAAGACTACCTAACTGTCTCTATGAAGCCATCATCCTAATGCTAAAGCCCAATATAGATACTACAAGAAAAGAAAATTACAGACCAACATTTCTTTTGAATATAGACACAAAACTCCTCAACCAAGTACTTTCAAATTGGATCTAACTACATATTTAAATAATTTTACACCATAATGATGTGGGTTTTATTCCAGGTATGCAAGGGTGGTGCAACATAAGAAAATCAATTGATGTGTCCTAGTTTGCTAGCTGCCATAATGCAATATACCAGAAATGGAATGGTTTTTAAAAAGGGGAATTTATTGAGTTGCTAGTTTACAGTTCTAAGGCCAAAAACATGCCCCAATTAAAACAAGTCTATAGAAATGTCCAATCTAAGGCATCCAGGGAAAGATACCTTGGTTCAAGAAGGCCAATGAAATTCAATGCTTCTCTCTCAGCTGGAAGGGCAGATGGCAAACATGGCTGCATCTGCTGGCTTTCTTGTGGCTTTACAAAAAGGATTCTCTCCAAAATGTTTCCTCTTTTTAAAGGATTCTAGTAATCAACTCCACCTTCAATGGGTGGAGACACACCTCCATGGAAATCATCTAATTAAAAGTTACCACCCACAATTGGGTGGGTCACATCTCCATGAAAACAATAAAAAAAACTCCCACCCTGCAGTATTGAATGAGGATTAAAAGACTTGGCTTTTCTGGGGTCCACCATAGATTCAAACCAGCATATGAAGTAATACACTACATTAACAAAATGAAGGGAAATATCTATGGGATCATCTCCATTGACACAGAAAAGATATTTGACCAAATCCTATATCGGTTCTTGATGAAAACATTTAGAAAATTAGGAATAGAAACAAACATCCTCCAAATGATAAAGAGAGTATATGAAAGACACAGCTAGCATCATAGTCAACGGTGGAAGACTAGTTTTCCCTCTTACACCTGGAACAACACAAGGTTGCACACTGTCAGCACTACTACATAACATTGTGAGTCAGTGACTCAATTGGTTCATGTGGCCACAGAGATTGGCATAACCTAATTCCTTATGGGAGAACACAAGCTGGAAACTCTAATAAAGGTGAAATTCAGGAATACCTGAATGGCTAAAGTAGAGGCAGAAATTTTCTTTCAGGCTTCAGAAATCCTCTTTGACATGTTTTAGGATCTCCAACTAATTCGATAGAAAGCATAATTTATAAACAAAGAATGTGGACATTCATCTGATATTTCCAAATTAAACATGGAAGATGAGGTGTGGCTTCTCCTTGCTGTTTGTATAAAATGCCCAAAAGAAAAGGGATAAATTATGGACTGAATATTTAGTTACAAAGCAACCAATTAATTACAACTTAGAAAATTCTCAGCAAATTCAGATAGGAGGCTCAGAGACTGAGGTCAGAAATGGCACTATCAGGCCCTGCTCTGATCTCCTAGGAGGTGAATTTCCAGAGTATGTGGCTCCTCATTAGGGTTTAGTTTAAGTACCTTTTGCTAAGGTGGTAGATAAATGAACCATGGATCCAGTAGACCAGCCCAAAAGAGGTCAGTATTGGAAGTTTTATTTGTCTAGGAAGGATACTAATTATTTTGACTGACATTGTTCTAGTTTGTTAGCTGCCAGAATGCAATGGAAACAGAATGGCTTCTAAAAAGGGGAATTTAATAATTTGCAAGTTAACAGTTTATAGGCAGTGGAAATGTCCCAATTAAAGCAAGTCTATAGAAATGTCCAATCTAAGGCATCCAGGGAAAGATACCTTGGTTCAAGAAGGCCGATAAAGTTCAGGGTTTCTCTCTCAAGTGAGAAGGCACATGGCAAACACAGAGTTTCTCTCTCTCATCTGGAAGGGCACATGGTGAGCATGGCATCATCTGCTAGCTTTCTCTCCTGGCTTCCTGTTTCATGAAGCTACCTGGGAGACATTTTCTTTCTTCATCTCCAAAGTGCTGGCTGGTGGACTCTGTTTGGTGGTGTGGCAGCATTCTCTGCTCTCTCTGAAATTCACATTTTCTCCAAAATGTTTCCTCTTTTATAGGATTCGCATAAACTAATCATGATCCACCTGAATGGGTGAAAACATGCCTCCACCTAATCCGCTTAACAACCATTCATGATTAAATCACATCTCCAGGAAGATAATCTAATTACAATTTCAAACATACAATACTGAACAGGGATTATAAAAAATGGCTGCCTATACAAAATGGAATTAGGATTGAAACATGGCTTTTCTAGGGTACATACATCATTTCAAACCAGCACAGATACCTTAGTTATACTTGAATGTAAAGCAAAATTGGCAAAGATTCTGAGAATTGTGTTAGTAGGAACACCACCAGCACGGGCCAAAAGGGACAGAATTGGCGCAAAATGAAGAGCATCTTACTTCAAGGACTGGCCCATATTAGCAGAGGCCTGAAACAAATGTAACTCCTTGGACCAAGAGAGAGTAGCTTCGACCCATGACTTTGATAACTGTAGGTTTGCATCCAGGTGTTTGGAGATTATGAGTCCTCCTCTCTGATGTTAGGGGAAAGTTAAACTGCCACCTCAATGCTTGGAGAGGTGTAGCCTATGACCCAGTGTTCTCACTACTTCAGAAGCATTTTGCTAATAACCCAGCAGACCCAAAAGATAAAGCATCAATCCAAAGGTGATGTATAGACCTTGAACTCAAATGGAGTTTGCTTTGGTGAGTTGCAGACTTGCTTGCAACCCATACCCCATACATTTTTCTTTCTAATATATCCCTTATAGAATTGGAATATCTATACATGCCTGTTCCTCCATTGTATTTCAGAACCATATAACCTGCATTCTAGGTTTCAAAGATCAATAAACTCAGAGAAATTTTGCACCAGAATGGCCCACACCCAAAATGTAGTTTTATAAGACTTTGTATATACAACTGTTACTGAAATGTCTTAAGGCTTTGGGCATATAGCAAAGTGTAAATGAATTTTGCATGTGGGAAGAACATGACTTTTGGGATCTAGAGGGCAGATTTGGTAGACTGATGACACGTTTCCTTAAAAAGACCCAGGAGATATTACCCATGTATTCCTCAAGAATATTTTTGGTAGATAATTTTTAAAATGATGAATAAAGAGGGAAAATTTGCCCACTCATTATTAATATGTGAAATAAAGCCATGACCATAAAACATTTTGAAATTAATTTGAGTAGACATAGGCATATCAATATATATCCGAATCAATGTACCAGAATAATCACAAATAATTTATATATAATAAAATATTATTTTATAAAAGGGTATTAAAATCAATGAGGTAAGGAAGGATTTCAAAATAAATGTTGCTTGCCCAACTGGGTATTTGGTGGAAGCCAAAATGAGCTTCATTTCCTTTCTCAACACTAATTAACATAGTTAATTGAAGTTAAAGGAAAGATTAAAAATAGCATAAGATTCCTAGAAAAAAAGGATAGATTATCCACTGAGCATAAACCAAGATGAAAGAAATAAAAAGAGAAAAGAAATAAGAAATAAAACTGAGACCATAGTTTTAGACTCAAGCCTATTAAATTCTGAATAGCAAAAACATTATCAAGAAAATGACCAACAAAAAATTACTATTTAGAATAAATTAGACATTACAAATCACAAGAATGTAGATATATTATTTACATTATCTACATTATTTTAAATAAGAGTTAAAATACTTAAGAAACTCAATGACCAAAGGATATGAACCAGTGATACAGAAAGACAAAATACAAATAAATTGTCATGAAAACATGCTCATTTTCACTAACAATCAAATAAAGTGAAATTAAAATATCCAGGGGACATAATTTCTCCATCATTAATTTGTCAAAATGAATGACAAGACATTGCCTACTCATGGACAAGAAGATAATATTGATAAGTTGCCAAAATAACCAAAAAGAGTTCTACAGATTCAAAGTAACAATCAGCAAATTCCCAATTGTCCATTTTTGCAGAAATGCAAATGCTGATCCTGAAATTCATATTGAATCACAAGGGCCCCCAAAAATCAATATTGTAAAAATTAGGAGGATTGACATTTCCTGGTAACAAAACCTACCAAAAGTCACAATGATCAAAATGATGGGCAACTTCCATTAAGGTTGACATATAGAAAACTAATAGTGATGCTTCAGAAATTAACCCATGCACCTTTGTCAACTGATTTTCAACAAAGTTACCATGTACACTAATTGGGGAAAGTTCTCTTCAGCATATGGGGCTGGGCTAACTCAATATCCATATGCATAAGAATGAATATGGACATGACACCATATGAAAATTAAGTCTACATCGATCAAGGACCTATAAATGAGAACTAAAACCATTAAACTTCTAGGAGCGAACATAGGGAGAAACCAACAAACCTTTGGATTTGGCAGGGATTTCTTAGATATGACAACAAAAGCAAGAGCAAAACAAAATAATAAAATAGATAAAATTGACTTCTTCAAAACTATAAACCTTTATGTGTCACAAGACTTCATCAGAAAGATTAAAATATGACATTAGGAAGAGGAGAGAATTTTTTAATTCTATATATCATAAGAGTTTACCATCCAGAATATATAAAGAACTGTCACAACTGAACAACAAAATACAGTAACTCAATTTTAAAAGGGCAAAGAACTGGAATTTGACATTTGTCCTAAGATACGCAAATCTAAATCTAAATCTAAATCTAAACACATACTTGAACCGCTATTATAAAAACACACACACATATGTATAAAGAGTTGACAAGGATGCAGAGAAATGGGAAATTTTGCAGCCTCTGTAGAAATCAACTTGGCATTCTTTAGAAATTTAGATATCAAATTACCAGATGCTCTGGCTATCTTACCTCTCAATATATACAAGATGGAATTGAAAGCAGGGATTCAAACTTTCAATATTTGTATGCCAATATTCAAAATTGAAAAAAAGGTGTAAGCAAGCTAAGGTCCTTTGGCAGAGAATGGATAAATATTGTATCATTTATAGACAAAATGGAATAATATTCAAACATAAAATGGAGTTCTGATACATGGTTAAACATGTATAAATTATGGAGACATCAGGTTCAGTGAAAGTAGGCAGACCCCTCCCCCAAAAAAACAAGTATTGCCTGGTCCTGTTTATAAGAAATGCCTAGTAAAAGAAAATACATGGAAACACATAGGAGATTACTGTTTGCCAGGGGAAGGAGTGAGGCCTACAGAGGAGTTACTGCTTTATGGGTGCAGAATTTCTGCTTGAGTTACCGAGAAATGCCAGGTAAACAAGGGGATGATGGTAGCACAATATAGTGAATATATTTATTAGCAGTGAAATGTACATTTGAAATTGGTCAAAAAGGTAAATTTCAATTGATTCATGATACACTAAAAATTTTAAAATATATGAAGTTACTTGTCTTCTTTAAACTTTAAATGAAAAGATATAAAATGACATCATTTACCAGATACAATGAGCATAACTCAAAATATGGGAAATAGTAACTAAGACAATCCCTATAAGGTGCTAGGCTCAGGCCACAGTGCATACAAAGATCTAATTATATTTCTTCTAATTAATAAAACTTTTATAAATGAGAGACTACATGACAGGTCCTGATTTGTGTTACAGGCATTGCATTCCTATCTGGACTGACAAAGCATCGCCGAGCCATAAGACACTACA